>PISX010002545.1:33640-157796 GCA_004024625.1 Mellivora capensis | reverse complement strand
TGCATAGATGTGTGCATAGCTCTAAATTCTGAGGTTTTTGTTATACAACTAAGACCACCCAGTATTATATACTGAAGGGAATGACAGTGAAATA
Source organism: Mellivora capensis (assembly GCA_004024625.1). NCBI lineage: Eukaryota > Metazoa > Chordata > Mammalia > Carnivora > Mustelidae > Mellivora > Mellivora capensis. Next base: position 157,702 of record PISX010002545.1, on the reverse strand, counting down.
TTACTTTGGAGTAATAATTGATTTTCTTTTGAACTGCTCACCTGAACCCCCACCCAATGCTAATTATCTTGATTTATGTTCTCAGAAATATACCTAAAGACTCAATTCTTTTTTAACTTCCCTTTTTTTCTTTTTTAATGTATAATTTACATGCAATGAAAACCACTCATTTTAAGTGTAAAGTTTGATGAATTTTGGTAATTGAATACAGCTGTGTAGCTTCCATGCCATCAAGGTAGAGAAAATTCCATCACCAGAGTTACCTTTCCTAATGTTGCCTTTTAAAATTGTTTGTGTTATTAAGAGAACATCTTGACCTAACCCTGAGTGCCGGGCCAGACTTTAACAACTCAGCCCTTGATTTTAGTATTGGCTGGTTCAGAATATCAGGGTATTCTTTCCTGTTTCACTCATTTTCTCCCTTACCTAAGAAGAACATATTAACCATAAGATAACTTCTACATCTTCCTAGTACTACATATACATATGTAATATTAAAATAAATTTGCTTTCAGCTTCTTTCTGCTGAAATACATAGATAAAATACCATTATTCCTATACAAGATGTTCCCTTTTCCCTATGTAATATTTTCACACCATGTTACCAAATCAAGGACATTGCTTCTACAATTTTCTTCTCTCCCTTCTGAAACATTAATTTTTCCTCTATAGTGTTTCATCTTCATCACCACACAAATCTTATTCCCACCTTAAAAATCCAGAAATTGTTTTCCTTGATTCTCTATCCTTTTCCAGCTTTCATAGAACTTTTCGCACTTCAAGTGAAATTACTTAACTACTGCATGCATTCAGAGTCATCATTTCATATCCTAGTCTCCTTACATCTCATTCCATTGTCCCCTGCATTTCACAGCAGCAGCTACCATCAAGGCCACTGATGATGTCCATATTGTCCAAGCCATGGTTAAGTTCTCAGATCTCATTTTATTTGACTGATTAACAGCATGACATGATTGTTCTCTTATTTCCGAAACCCTGCTTTCATTAAATTTTGCCATAATGAGAGCTTATTTTCTTCTCAGTCCTTCCTAATCTTCCTTGATGGATCTTTTTCTTCTTGCTGGTATGCATTTCAAATGGTAACCTAAGATTGTGAGCTACCATGAATTTTCTTCTGTTAATAGTCATTCTCTGTGTGATCATATCCAAGTGATTAGGCCACCTGTGGAGAAATAATTCCAGAATTTTATCTCCTTTCCAGAACTTCCTCCTGAATCTTAGGCCTTTATATACACCCCACATCTCAAATGTGGCATGCCTTAAGCTATTCTCTTTACTGTCCTTTTCTGTACAAGAGTGTCTGATACCAGTTAGTATTCTAGAAACCCATCTAAATCACTCACTATCCCCACCTGGGATGATACAAACTGTATTTCACAGACCCTCTTGCCAGATGGCTTCCAGGTTATAAAATATTTTTATTGCTTCTGTGTGTGTCTCCGGCAATGGTTGTCCCAGTATTGTTGGTGGAGAGGGCATTATTGAGAAAGGCTTGTAATGCGGCCATGCAGAAGAAACGGTGGAGACAGCTGCAGCACTTACAGCAGCAGTAGCAGCTGCAGCAAGAATGAGTAAGTGTTGGCAAACCCCTGGCTTCCTGCTTAGCCATTTTGAAAGACAGCAGCAGAAGCCTCACTTGGAGAGCAATCCCAGGCTTAGACTAATAACATCTTTCCCCCCATGAACATTTCTCTGCCCCTAAGAGGAACAGGGACGTCCTGAAGTTATTTGTTATTTGGTAATCTCACCTATCCTTTTTCTCCTCCTATAGTTCTTTAATCATGCTTTTGAAATACGATGTCTCTCAATTATCACCATTTACATTCCTTGAGTAGTTTCTGCTTGCATGATTGAAGACTGATAAACTACTGAGCCGGAAGGTCTCTGAGGAAACAGAACTTGTGGGATTAGTTATCTAGCATAATTGGGCTTGAAAAAAAGTGATGACATCCTTATCAGTGGAAAATAAATGAGAAGAGAAATTGATGTTAGTCGGAGACAGATGCAGTGACTGATGACTTTGGTCTTCCTTTTTTTGAAAGAACGAAACTAGGATAGTTCCATCCTTTTAGGAAGAAATATTGTAACTGTCTTTTGCTGAGCAACCAAATAGTAAATAGTAATAGTAAATAGTAAAAATAGTGCCAAATCTTCCCCCTCAGCTCTACACCCACCCATTTCATACCTCATTCCTACTTTCAATTTAGAAAACATAAATTATAAATTATAATAAATTATAATTCCCAATCTGCCTTGCTAGCTGGCTTCTTCATTACATCCTTCCAATAGAATGCATGGACAAAGGATTTGAATGGAGAAAGAAAGGAAAACTGAGCCATTTTCCCAACTCATCGAAGTAACTTATATTTCAATAGTTATAAATTATTGGTTGGGAAGTGATAACTTAAACTGCTATAACAAACAGCTAAAAAAATTACACTGGCTAATTTATTACTCTGACTACATGTCTATCACTGGATAATTTGGGGATTCTGTTCCATGTCAGCTGGACCCAGATATGCAAAATCATAGACTATCTACTATCTGGAACATTGCTAACTGCCATGGCAAGGGTAAAGAAGCTCCCAGAACTTTTTTTGCTTCTCATAAGCCAAAAATAAAAGTCACTTTGCCACACAAACCTCAAAAATCATCAGGAAGATGGAGATATTTTGGCAACAGCATTAAAAAACATTACCCTTACTTACTACCATATGAATTTGTGCTTCCAACACCTCTATAAACAATTCCCAGCCTTAAAATCCCTATACAAGAAAAAAAGAATCGTGAAGTATTTTCAGATTTTGTACAAATATTTAATGGAAACACCATCTTAAATCACATTTTCCCCCATTGTTTCTCATTGCAATAAATTGGTACTCCCTGAACTCCGGGTTTTTAAGCAAAAAAAATTCTTAGGTTTCTTTGTCTTATATCACATATCCAATACATAAGAAATTTTGGTCACTTCCAACCCTGAAATGTTTGCCAAACCTAAAGATTTCTAGAATTTCTACTGCTACCACATTCGTCTAAACTATAATCATATATATGCCAATAAAAACAGGTAGACTTATATTTACATATATATGTTATCTGTGTTGTTGAAATTTGTAAATGCAAACACTGAAAACAATTGTATGTTTATGACACATAAATATTATAGTTTTTAATGATCCCTTTGATGTGTTATTATTTAGATATCTGGACTCAAAGTCATTGTTTGAAGGTTTTTTCCCTTAAGATTTGCTAAAAAGGTTTTTATGTTTTCATCTCTACACACTGCTCCTGTCTACATTTTATGCAACAGTATTCAAAATTGCCATCAATATTCCAACAAACAATAGAACTAATTGAGAAATTCTGTCATTACATGAATTGTTGTGCAATTAGACTACAATAAAGTTTTTTATTCAATTTGTATAAAATTTTGTCATCTACCATAATTTCAGTTTTCATAAATTATGTATTTCTAAAATAAATCAGAAAGAAAAAATTGTGAAACCTACCAGCAATGACAACATACAATAGAAAACAAAGAAAGAAAATTTAGAAATAATCAAAATAATGTGAAAAATTATTTTTTTGTGTAATCACAACAGGATCAGGGATGTGAGTTCAAATTTTAAAAATTCCATGCTTGAGAAAATTTGTGAAGAAGGAGAGATAGTGGAAGTATAAGAGAAGGCTATGGGAGATCAGAAGGTAAAAAAATGACAACCGTAACAGTGAACAACACAGATATATGTGTATGTAAATATAAATCTACCTGTTTTTATTGATATCTTCCATGCATGAAGACTAGTTAGAAATATGAATCTTGGGCCCCATTATATAAATTATACATTTTGAAAGGCTATTGGTATGCTCACTAGTCTAGAGAAGCACTAGTCTAATAAACTGTGAAGAAGTTGGGATTAAATAGTGTCTACCATATTGGAGATCAAGGATCTGGATCTTACCTTCTATCCATTACAACTCCCATCTATGAAAGCTTCAAGCTGCTCCATTAGACACAAGATATAAGGCTATTGAAGGACAAACTAGATTCATTTTTTAAGTACAAAGGCTTGGATTTCTATGGTAATGGAGAAAACCAATGAAAGAGAAGATAACTGAAAGTTTACCCAAAGGTATTCCATGTTTTGATGAACACAGCAATAAATTCATCTGGTCTTACATACTAAAGGGAGCACCAACATATTTTATTGAAAGTCACTGTTGGTTTACCCAGTGGTTCTCAGATAGTCTGATGATATTCTGAGGGAACATGAAATACATGAAATATAATGAATGCTTGGGTTAATTCTTCTTTTCCATCATGAATGGTTCATTTTGTTTAATATATTTTGTGTTTATGGACAAGTTATTTGTTGAATTTGCATTTTATTGTTTCACTTTATTATCCAATTAGCAAAATAGATCAAAGGCAAAATGTCTGAGAAATGTTTATTGTAATGCAAGTGTTATTAAAACAGCAATTTAAATATTATAATAAAATTTATCAAATGGCATTATTGAATTCTATGTAGCATTAATATCATGAAATATGGAATGAGAAAATACTATTGCAGCTCTCTGATGGTTTTTAATAAGATGAAAACAATCTTTGTGGAGTTTGAATCTATTCTTGGCATATATAAGGTTCATAAATGAAAGAACCAATCTGTGATTTTTACATTGAGCTCATTGCTGAAAGCTACACAAAAACAGTTCTTTCATTTATTAATTATTATTGTGAATAATGACATAAGCTAGAATAGGACAAGAAACCACATAAATACACAGCAAAATCAGGCATTTCTATGTAAAATAAACAAAGTAGATTCCATGTGATTTTAGAATTTTATCCTTTTGCATCCAAGAAGAACAGTTGACCTTAAAAAGATGCCTCTAATTCAAGAATTGTAGGTTAAGAAATAATGAAAAATATAACCGTGAACCAATCCCGGAAAGACTTCAGTTTTCAATACACAGTGCTAAGATATGTGCAAAGACATGTGCAATACATACAAGATTTCTTTTTCACACCAATGTGTATGAGCTATAAAAAGGAAAATATGCTCCTATTTTTGAAGTGAGAGGAGATTTTTATAAAGTAAATGTCATTTTCTATGATTTTAAGTGGCCTGCCCAAATGATGTGTTGAGTATTTTGAATAGCCTGAATGTAACATCCTTTACTGCAAAATCATACAATATTTAACGCTGTGATAAGATATCAGCTTTTTGGGACTGAACTGTGTGGAAAACTCTGGACCATCTAGAGTTTGGTATTTTTATTACACCTAATGATTTCTTCTAATAGAAAATAACTGTTGGTCATATTTTATAACTATATTCAACTATAACAACAATGAACTTTGAGGAGAGAGCTTCTATACCTTAATTTGATCAAAAAGTAGATTTGAAATTGATTTGCTTCTATTTTAAGCTGAAATATTCAATCTTCTATCTTTCGAGTATAAGGTCCTGGTCAGCTTTGTATCTGGCAGTGTCCTTCCAGGGATTTGTAGTGAGAAATCTTACCTTCATCTCTAGGTCTTTATTCTATCTGCATATTCTGAGACATCTGACATAGCTACCAAACGATATTAATTCTCAATGACAATACTGAGTAATATATATGGAGTATAAATTTAAAAACTTAATAAAAAGCCAAAACATAGATTCAAACACATGATTTATTCTATTTATCATCAAGACATATGCAAATATCTTACTACCCCTACTGTAAATGAATAATAATCTTATCAATTAAATATTTACATCAAAATGTGATTTAATTTTTTAAATTATTCAAAATTGGTGGCCTATGTAGTTCCCTAAATGCCAAATACTTAAGATAAGCCATTCTGGAGATTGTTAATGTAAGATTTTTTTCACACAGGTAGAAAAGTATTTCTCCTTTATTTCCCTGTCTGTGACCACAGTCAGTATAAGCATCATTGCTTATAAAAAGCAGTAAAGATGTAGAATTAGGTAAGCTGCTCAAAGTTTCTGATTTTAAATAATACAAATCAGGTGTTTTCCTTATTTCTCCATACCCATTTCCTTATTCTGTCTTTTTCTCAATATGATTTTAGTCTCTGATTTTTCATTTTTATCATAATTATCCAGATTCCATGATTTATTTTATTTTCCACCTGCATATCCATGAAGTATTTTCTCATAATACTTGTAAAATTTATCTCCCTCTCCCCCACTTTCAGGCACTCATTAATTCATACCTATATTTAACATAAAATAAAATTTCCAGTCATTGTGAAGTTTTTGTAATCTGTTTTCTGTCAATATTTAATAAATGTTTGGATGCTATGTTATTTGGTACACAGGATATCATGCCTTCTTGACTGAGTCATTGTTTTATCAGTATATGTCTCTGTTCTCTAGAAATACTTATTTTCTCCTTCTGTGCAATTTTTAACTTTTAATTTCAATTGAAATATGGTTGACAAAGTATTTCAGTTGTACAACATAGTGTTTTGACAACTATAAACATTAGTAAGTACTCACCCCTATAAGCATAGTAACTATTGTCACCATACAATGTTGATATAATATTACTGATTATGTTCTCAATGCTAAACTTCACATCCTTGTCAATTTGTTCCTTTAAAACTGGAATTTTGTACCTCACAGTCCCTTTCACCTATTTCACCTATCGCTGCACTGTCCTCCCCTCTGGGAACTACCAGTTCTCTATATTTATTTATTTGGTTTCCATTGTTTTTTGTTTCTTCAATTCCTTTTTTAGAGTATACATGTATTATTATTTCTTGTTCTGACTTATTTGACTTAGCCTCAAACCCTCTATGTTGTTGTTAATGGGAAGAAGACTTTGTTTTATTTTATTGCTGGATAAAGTTCCATCTTTTTATATATTTATCTATCAATGGATAAGTAAGTTGCTTCCATATCTTGGCTATTGTAAATAATGCTGCAATAACCATAGGGGCACATATCTCTTTTTGATTTAGTGTTTTCATTTTCTTCATGTAAGTACAGAAATGGGAATAATAGGTCATATGCTATTTCCTTTAATTTTAATATTTTTGAAGACACCCCATACTGTTTTCCATAGCAGCTGTATCAATTTAAATTTGGTAAATTGTGCATGAGATATCCCTTTTTCTCATAGCCTAATCCAACAGTTGTTACTTCTTTTTTTTTTTTTTTTTTAATATGGGGTATTCTGACTAGCCTGAGATGATATCTTATCGTGGTTTTGATTTGCATTTCCCTAATGATTAGTGATGTTGAGTCTTTTTCCATATGCCTGTTGGCCATCTGTATGTCTTCTTTGGAAAAATGTCTAGTCAGATCTTGCCATTTTTTAAACTAAATGTCAATTTATGCTAATTTTTAAGTATGCATACATAATGTAAACTCACCCCTGTGACATATGTACACACATACATTAGAAGAAACTTTAACAATAATAACTATTCTTTTTTTTCCTACACTGAACATGTATCTATTCAATAATTTCTTTTTTATTAACATATAATGTATTATTTGCTTCAGGGGTACAGGTCTGTTAATCATCAGGCTTACACAATTCACAGTGCTCACCATAGCACGTACCTTCCCCAATATCCATAACCCAGCCACCCTCCCCCTCCTCCCCACCCCCCAGAAACCCTTAGTTTGTTTCCTGAGATTAAGAATCTGTTATGGTTTGTCTTATTTCATTTTTTTCCCTCCCTACCCACCATGACCTCCCACCCTGCCTCTCGAATTCCTCATATCAGAGAGATCAAATGATAATTATCTTCCTCTGATTGACTTATTTCCTTTAGCATAATACCCTTGGGTTCCATCCACGTCATTGCAAACAGCAAGATTTTGGGTTTTTTGATGATTGCATAGTATTCCATTGTATGTATGTATGTATGTGTGCATATATGTATACACACATATATACATATATATACACACACATATATATATATCACATCTTCTTTACCTATTCATCTGTTGATGAACAACATCTAGGTTCTTTCCATAATTTGACTACTGTGGACATTTGTGCTATAAACATTCAGGTGTATGTAGCTCTTCGGATCACTACATCTCTATCTTTAGAGTAAATACCCAGTAGTGCGATTGTTGGGTCATAGGGTAGTTCTATTTTCAAATTTTTGAGGAACCTCCATGCTGTTTTCCAGAATGGCTACACCAGCTTGCATTCCCACCAACAGTGTGGGAGGGTTCCCCTTTCTCCACATCCTGGCCAACACCTATTTTTTCCTGACTGGTTAGTTTTAGCCATTCTGACTGGCATGAGGTGGTATCTCATTGTGGTTTTGATTTGTATTTCCCTGATGCCAAGTGATGTTGAACACTTTTTCATGTGTCTGTTAGCCATTTGGATGTCTTCATTGCAGAATGTCTGTTCATGCCTTCTGCCCATTTCTTGATTGGATTATTTGTTCTTTGGTGTTGACTTTGATAAATTCTTTATAGATTTTGGATACTAGCCCTTTATCTGATATGTAATTAGCAAATATCTTCTCCCATTCTGTCAGTCATCTTTTGGTTTTATTGACTGTTTCCTTTGCTGTGCAAAGCTTTTGATCTTGATGAAGTCCCAGTAGTTCATTTTTGCCCTTGCTTCCCTTGCCTTTGGTGATGTTTCTAGGAAGAAGTTGCTGTGGCTGAGGTCGAGGAGGTTGCAGCCTGTGTTCTCCTCATGGATTTTGATGCATTCCTGTCTCACATTGAGGTCTTTCATTTTGAGTCTATTTTTGTGTGTGGTGTAAGGAAATGGTCCAGTTTCATTTTTCTACATGAGGTTGTACAATTTTCCCAACATCATTTGTTGAAGAGACTGTCTTTTTTTCCTTTGGACATTCTTTCCTGCTTTGTCAAAGATTAGTTGACCCGAGTTGAGGGTCCATTTCTGGGCTCTATCTTCTGTTCCATTGATCGCTGGGTCTGTTTTTGTGCCAGTACCATACTGTCTTGATGATGACACCTTTTAATAGAGCTTGAAGTCTGGAATTGTGATGCCACCAACTTTGGTTTTCTTTTTCAACATTCCCCTGGCTATTTGGGGTCTTTTCTGGTCCCATATAGATTTTAGGATTATTTGTCCCATTTCTCTGAAAACAGTTGATGGTATTTTGATAGGGATTGAATTAAATGTGTAGATTGCTTTAGGTAGCATAGACATTTTCACAGTATTCTTCCAATCCATTAGCATGGAACATTTTTCCATTTCTTTGTGTCTTGTCAAGTTCATTCATAAATACTTTATATTTTTCTGAGTACAAGTTCTTTGCCTCTTTGGTTAGGTTTATTCCTAGGTATTTTGTGGGTTTGGTTGTAATCGTAAATGGGATCTACTCCTTAATTTCTCTTTCTTCTGCCTTGTTGTTGGTGTATAGAAATGCAACTGATTTCTGTGCATTGATTTTATATCCTGACACTTTACTGAATTCCTGTGTGAGGTCTGGCAGTTTTAGAGTAGAGTCATTTGGGTTTTCCACATAAAGTATCATATCATCTACAAAGAGTGGGGGTACGACTTTGCCAATTCAGATGCCTTTTATTTCTTTTGTTGTCTGATTGCTGAGGCTAGGACTTCCAGTACTATGTTGAATAGCAGTGGTGATAGTGGACATCCCTACCATGTTCCTGACCTTAGGAGAAAAGCTCTCAGTTTTTCCCCATTGAGAATGATATTCGCTGTAGGTTTTTCATAGATGGCTTTGATGATATTGAGGTATGTACCCTCTAGCCCTACACTGTGAAGAGTTTGTTTTGTTTTGTTTCTGTGAAGAGTTTTGATCAAGAAAGGATGCCTTACTTTGTCAAATTCCTTTTCTGCATCTATTCAGACTATCATATAGTTCTTGTTCTTTCTTTTTTTAATGTATTGTATCACAGTGATTGATTTGCAGGTGTTTAACCAAACTTCCAGCCCAGGAATAAATCCCACTTGGTCGTGGTGAATAATCTTTTTAATGCACTGTTGAATACTGCTGGCTAATATTTTGGTGAGAATTTTTGTATTCATGTTCATTGGGGATATTGATCTATAATTGTCCTTTTTGATGGGGTCTTTGATTTGGTGATCAAGGTAATGCTGGCCTCATAAAATGAATTTGGAAGTTTTCCTTCCACTTCTATTTTGTGGAACAGTTTCTGGACAATAGGTTTTAATTCTTCTTTAACTGTTTGGTAGAATTCCCCTGGGAAGCCATCTGGCCTTGGGCTCTTGTTTGTTGGGAGATTTTTGATGACTGCTTCAATCTCCTTACTGTTATGGGTCTGTTCATGTTTTCTATTTGTTCCTGGTTCAGTTTTGGTAGTTTATATGTCACTAGGAATGCATCCATTTCTTCCACATTGTCAAAGTTGCTGGTGTATAGTTGCTCATAATATGTTCTTATACTTGTTTGTATTTCTTTGGTGTTGGTTATGATCTTTCCTCTTTCATTCATGATTTTATTAATTTGGGTCCTTTCTCCTTTTGATAAGTCTAGCCAGGGGTTTATCAATCTTATTAATTTTAAAGACCAAGTCCTAGTTTCATTGATTTTTTTTCTACTGTTCTTTTGGTTTCTCTTGGTTTCTCTTTCATTGATTTCTTCTCTGATCTTTATTATTTCTCTTCTCATGCTGGGTTTAGGCTTTCTCTGCTCTTCTTTCTCTCTTTTAGGTGTAGGGTTAGGGTCTGTACTTGAGACCTTTCTTGTTTCTTGAGAAAGGCATGTATCTCTATAGTATCTTCTCAGGACTGCCTCTGCTGCATCCCAAAGATTTTTAACTGTTTTGTTTTCATTTACATTTGTTTCCATGATTTTTAAAAAAATTCTTCTTTAATTTCCTGGTTGACCCATTCATTCTTTAGTAAGATGCTCTTTAGCCTCCATGTATTTGAGTTCTTTCTAACTTTCCTCTTGGGGGTGAGTTCTAGTTTCAAAACATTGTGGTCTGAAAATATGCAGGGAATGATCCCAGTCTTTTGGTACCAGTTAAGACCTGACTTGTGACTCAGGATGTGATCTATTCTGGAGAATATCCCATGTGCACTAGAGAAGAATGTGTATTCTGTTGCTTTGGGATGGAATGTTCTGGATATATCTGTGATGTCCATCTGGTACAGTGTGTCATTTAAAGACTTTATTTCCTTGTTGATCTTTTGCATGGATGATCTGTCCATATCAGTGAGGTGATGTTAAAGTCCCTTACTATTGTATTATTGTCAATGTGTTTCTTTGATTTTGTTATTAATTGGTTTATATGGTTGGCTGCTCCCATGGTAGGGGTATAGATATTTAAAATTGTTAGATCTTCTTGTTGGACAGACCCTTTGAGTATGATATAATGTCCTTCCTCATCTCTTATAATAGTCTTTGGCTTAAAATCTAATTGATCTGATATAAGGATCGCCACCCCAGCTTTCTTGTGATGTCCATTAGCATGGTAAATTGTTTCCCACCCCCCTCACTTTAAATCTGAAGGTGGCTTTGGGTATAAAATGAGTTTCTTGTAGACAGCATATTGATGGGTTTTGTTTTTTTATCCATTCTGATACACTGTGTGTTTTGACTGGGACATTTAGCCCATTTACATTCAGGGTAACTATTGAAAGATATGAATTTAGTGCCCTTGCATTGCCTGAAAGGTGGCTGTTACTATGTATTGTATCTGTTCCTTTCTGATCTGTTACTTTTAGGCTCTCTCTTTGCTTAGAGGACCAATTTCAATATTTCCTGTAGGGCTGGTTTGGTATTTGCAAATTCTTTTAGTTTTTATTTGTCCTGGAAGCTTTTTATCTCTCCTTCTATGTTCAGTGACAGCCTACATGGATATAGTATTCTTGGCTGCATATTTTTCTCATTTAATGCTCTGAACATATCATGCCAGTCCTTTCTGGCCTGCCATGTCTCTGAGGATAAGTCTACTACCAATGTAATATTTCTACCCTTGTATGTTACCAACCTCTTGTCCTGAGCTGCTTTCAGGATTTTCTCTTTGTCACTGAGACTTGTACATTTTACTTTTAGGTGACAGCATGTGGACCTATTTTTACTGATTTTATTAGAGGGGGGTGTTGCTCTGGGCCTCCTGGATTTTAATGCTTATTCATTCACCAAATTAGGGAAATTCTCTTCTATAATTTGCTCCAATATACCTTCTGCCCTGCTATCTCTTTCTTCTTCTTCTGGGATCCCAATTATTCTAATATTGTTTCATCTTATGGTATCACTCATCTCTAGATTTCTCCCCTTATGTTCCAGTAGTTGTTTCTCTCTCTTTTTCTCAGCTTCTTTATTCTCCATCATTTGGTCTTCTATATCAGTAATTCTCTCTTCTGACTCATTTATCCTAGCGGTAAGAGCCTCCATTTTTATTGCACCTCATTAATAGCTTTTTTTAAATTTCAACTTTAGATTTTAGTTCTTTTATTTCTCCAGAAAGGGATTCTCTAGTATCTTCCATGTCTTTTTAGAGCCCAGCTAGCATCTTGATAATCAACATTCTGAACTCTAGTTCTGACATCTTACTAATGTCCATATTGATTAGGTCCCTAGCCATTGGTACTGCCTCATGGTTTTTTTGTTTGTTTGTTTGTTTTATTTTGTTTTTCCACCTTGTCATTTTATCCAGATAAGAATAGATGATGATGGAACAGAATACTAAAAGGGTAGCAATGACCCCAGAAAAATATACAATAACCAAATCGGAAGAGACCCAAAACAGTGGAGAAGAAAGGAGAAAAAAAAATAAAAGGAAAAAATTATATATATTAAACCAGTAAGTAGAACAGGACCACACACTTGTATTTTGGTCTATTAGAAGAATCTGCCTCCTAACATTTTAAAGAAAGAAAAATTTATATATACATATATATATATATATATATATATACACACACATACAAAAATAAAGGTAAACACGATGAAGGGAATACACTGTGTGTATACACAGTGATGCACTGTGTGTTTTGACTGGGACATTTAGCCCATTTACATTCAGGGTAACTATCGAAAGATATGAATTTAGTGCCCTTAAAATTTTCAAAAGATTTTGAATTTAAAAATTTTAAAAAGATTCTAAGAAGGGAATTGATAAGAAGTTGGTTGAAACAAGAAAAAAGAAAGAGGAAAGAATGTGATTAGGCTGAAGACTAGAACAAAGCCATGTGCTAGATTAAGGGTATATTTTGATCTGTTAGAAGAAACTGTATCCCAAAACTTTAAAGAAAAAGAAACCTATATTTATACAAAAAATAAGGTTAAATACAATGAAGGGATAGAATACGAGTATTTGAATAGAATATGAAAATTTTAAAAGATTTTTAAAAAGGTACTGATGAAAGTTAAAAAAACATTAAAATACGAAAGAGGAAAAATTATAAAAATAAGAAAAAAATTTAAAAAATTTAACTTTGAAAGACTAAGAAATCATGGGAAAAAAGCCATGACTTCTATGTGTGGTATTTCCGTGGTTCTGAAGTTTTACAGTTCTCATTGATCGGTGAACTTGGTCTTGTCTGAATGTTCTTACTGATCTTCTGGGGGAGGGGCCTGTTGCAGTGATTCTCAAATGTCTGCCTGAGGTGGAATTTTACCACCCTTGCCTGGGGCCAGGCTAAGTAATCTGCCCAGGTTTGTTCTCAGCAGCTTTTGCTCCCTGAATGCTTTCTGTACAGCTTTGGAGGAGGAGAGTGAAAATGGCAGCCTCCCAATCTCTGGCCCTGTAGGACCTGAGAGCTCAGGACTGCCATCCTCATGCACCCTCAGAGAAAAGCAGTCAATCACTCCCATCTCCCTGGTCTCCTGCTGCAGCCTGTGCTTACCCAGCCTGTGACTGAGCATTTCTATATCTGGTGCATGGCCCAGTTTGGAGTCTCCAAACCCAGAAGATTCCTGCAGCATGTTCCTGTGCTGCTCCTCCCAGAGGAGGAAGGAGGGGGTCTCCCTGGATCTGCCACTTGTGGGGTCCTTGCTCAAAGAGCAGTGGCCTGACTGTGCCTTGGATCATGGTTTCAGGTAACTCCAAGCTGAGAGCCCATTCCTCAGCTCTGTCTCTGTAGCCAGCTTATGCACTGATATCTGGGAGCTCTGCCACACTCAGACACCCCTGGTATTTTTGTGACCCTGCTGGTCCTGAGATCACACTGTCTCCACATGGGCTCCACCTTCCACTTACCTCTGGAGCAATGTCCCTCAGTGGAGCAGACTTCTAAAAGTTCTGATTTTGTGCTCCACTGCTCTACTGCATGTAGAGAGACAGCCCCTCCCCCTGCATTTTCTCTTCCTGTATGTTGCCTTGGATTCCCTTCTCCTGTACATCCTACTTTCCAGAAAGTGGTTGCTTTTCTGTTCCTAAAATTGCTGCTCTTCTTCTCTTTGATCTCCTGTTGAGTTTGTAGGTATTCAGAATGGTTTGATAACTATCTAGCTGAACTCCTGGGACCTGATGATATTTAGGTCTCCTACTCCTCTGCCATGTTGTTCCTCCCTCAGATCTTGCTATTTTTTAACCAAGTTATTTGGGTATTCTGGTATTTTATGAGCTCCTCATGTATTTCAGTTATTGATCCATTATCAGATACATTATTTGCAAATATCTTCTCCCACTCAGAAGGTTGCTTTTTCATTTTGTTGATGGTTTCCTTTGTTGTGCAAATGTTTTTTAGTTTGGTAAGTCATATTTGTTTATTTTTGCTTTTTCCTTTCATGGGGAGACAGATTCAGAAAAATTTGCTAAGGACAATATCCAAAATATTACTGACTGTGTTTTCCTAAAAAACAGCCTGTCTTTTGTCCATTGTATATTCTTGCCTCCTTTGTCATAGTTTAATAGAGTATATAACTGTGGGTTTATGTCTGGACTCTCTACTCCATTCCATTGGTGTTTATGTCTATTTTTGTGCTGGTATCATTCTGTGTTGATTACTATAGCTTCTTATTATACTTTGAATCTGGGATTAGGAAACCTCCAGCTTTGTTCATTGTTTACAAGATTGCTTTGGCTCTTTGGGATACTTTCTAGTGCTATGAAATTTTAGGATTATTTGTTCTAGTTCTGTGAAAAAATACCATTGGAATTTTGACAGGGACTGCACTGAATCTGTAGATTTCTTTGTGTACTATGGACATTTTAATACTAATTCTTTAAATCATTGAGTATGGCATATCTGCACTTGTTTGTGTACTTTTCAGTTTTTTTCATCAGTGTTTCATGGTTTTCAGAGTGCAAGTCTTTCACTTACCTGGTTAAATTTATTCCTTGGTATTTTATTCTTTTTAACACAATTATAAATGAGATTGTTTTATTTTCTTTTTTCAAGCTAATTATTAGTTTATAGAAATGCAACATATTTCTATATTTTGTATCCTACAATTTTACTGAATTCTAATTTTTTTTGGTGGAGGTTTATTGTTTTCTATATATAGTACCATATAATCTGCAAATACTGCAGTTTTATTTCTTCTTCACTCCTTTGGATGACTTTTATTTTATATCTTGTCTGATTACTGTGACTAGGGCTTCCATTACTATATTGAATGAAAAGGGTGAGAGTGGACATCTCTGTCTTGTTCAGATCCTAGAGAAAAAGTTTACAGTTTTCCATCATTGAGAGTGATATTACCTGTGATAAATGATATGTGTGATATATGTCATATATAGCCTTTATTATGTTGAGTATGTTCCCTCCATACACACTTTGTTGATAGTTTTTATCACGAATGTGTGTTGAATTATGCAAGGTGTTTTTCTGCATCAATTGAGGTGATCCTATTTTTATCTTTAATTTTGTTAATACAGTATATCATGCTGATTTATTTGCATATATTGAACTATGGTTCCATCCTTGGAATAAATCCTCTTGATTGTAGTAAATGATCCTTTTAATGTATTGTTGTATTTGACTTGCTTGTATATATTTTTTAAGGATTTCATTTATTTATTTGTAAGAACAGAAGCAGGAGGAACAGCAGGCAGAGGGAAAAAAGCAGGCTTCCAATTGAGCAAGGAACCTGATATGGGACTCAATCCCAGGACCCTGGAATCATGACCTAAGCCAAAGGCAGATGTTTAACCAACTGAGACTTCAGGCCTCCTGCTGGCTTATAGTTTGTCAAGGATTTTTAATCTGTGTTTATCAAGGATACTGATTGGTCTCTTTCTTTTTTTTTGTAGTTTTTTTGTGTGGTTTTGTTTATCAGGATAATGCTGGTCTTGTATAATGAGTTTAGAAGCACTCATTCCTCTTCTGTATTTTGGAATAGTTCCAGAAGAATAGGTTTTAACTCTTTTCAATTTTTGGTAGGCTTCACCTCTGAAGCCATGTGGTCCTGGACTTATGTTTCTTATGAGTCTTTTTGATCGCATACTTTATAAGGAATTAATCTGTTACCTTTACTATATGTTTGTCTTTACCTGTGAAAATTTTTCCTTCATTATTTTTTACTTTTGGCCTTTTCTTTTCCATTTAAAGGAGTCTCTCTAGGGAACCTGGGTGGCTCAGTTGACTAAGCAACTGACTTCAGCTCAGGTCATAATTCTGGTGTCCCAGGACATTTGGCTCCCTGCTTGGCAGGGAGTCTGCTTCTCCCTACGACCCTCTCCCCTCTCAGGCTCTATCTTTCTCATTCTCTCTCTCTATCAAATAAATAAATAAAATATTTTAAAAAAAGAAGTCCTTCTAACATTTTACATAAGAATTATTGTGTAGTGACAAATTCCTTTAAGTTTTGTTTTTCTAAGAAACTCTCTCTCCTTCAATTCTAAATGATAACCTTCATAAGGTAAATATTCTCTTTTCTTAAAGATTTTATTTATCCATTTGACAGAGAGCACAAGCAGGAAGAGTGGCAGGGAGAGGGAGAAGCAAACTCCCCACTGAACAAAGCGCCCAACATGGGGCTCAATCCCAGGTCCAAGACCATGATCTGAGCTGAAGGCAGGTGCTTAACTGACACAGCCACCCAGCTGCCCACCAACAAGGATAAGTATTCTCTTTTTTTAAAAGATTTTATTTATTTATTTGACAGAGATAATAAGTAGGCAGAGAGGCAGGCAGAGAGAGAGGGGGAGGCAGGCTCCCCGCTGAGCAGAGAGTGCAATTTGGGGCTTGATCCCAGGACCCTGGGATCATGACCTGAGCTGAAAGCAGAGGCTTTAACCCACTGAGCCACCCAAGAATACAAGGATAAGTATTCTTGATTTTAGAATTTCCTTTCAGCACTTTGGATATATCTTACTATTTCTTCTGTCCTTCAAATTTCTGCTGAAAAATCCACAGCTGGTAGTCTTGGGGGGCTTACCTTGTATATAACTTTGCTTTTCTCTTGTTGCTTCTAAGAATCTTTCTTTCTCTTTAATCTTTGCCATTTTAATTATTTTTGTCTTGATGTGTATCTCCTTGGCTTAATCTCATTAGGGACTCTGCTTCCTGGGCCTGGGTGTCTGTTTCCTTCCCTGGATTAGGATTTTAAAGGCAGTAGACTTATGTAGAAAGTGTCCTGTGGGGCCTAATAACACAATCCCTCCTAGTCACCAGAACCAGGTCCTCCAGGGATGTTCCCTGTGTGGACTGCATGCACCCACTTTTGCTACTGGGCCACAATTGCTGTGGGCACCCTACGGGACAGGGCTGTCCTACATTGTGCCTGGCAGTGAAGCTTAGCTGTAGTTTTGCTAGAAGTACCTGGGCTTGCCCCTAACCCAGGTGCATGTAGTAAACTGCTGTAGTTCTGTTGGGTTGCTGATGGGTTGAGATATCTCCTCCTATAGCTGCCTGAGAGTGTCTGATGTAGCTACTGTGGCTGTGCTAGTGGTCAGGGCTTTCCCTCAACTAGGACGGGGTGACTTTGGGGGTGTGTGGAGGGGGCTCTGGTTCTAGCTAGGGATGCCTGCTGGGTGTGGAGGGAGGGGTGGTTGTCATTTTGGAGGGATGCTAGTCCTGACCAAGTCTGCTCACCATGTGTGGCTGAGCAGGGACAACTTTGTAGGGGTGCTTGCTATGGGGGGAAGGATGAGTGGGCTGGGTCTGCACGGGAACCAGGGGACAGGGCAAGCATTTCTGGAAAGGTAGATAGAAAATGTCAGAACCAGCATCTACAAGCAAGGCTGAAGGAGGACAAGAAAAATGGCACTACCAGCACTTTTGTTTTTTGAATGAAGCTCCTGAAATACCTCCTTCTCTGGCACACATTCTCAAATTAGTCTATAAATCTCCTTAAAATATCACCAAGGTACTTTTGAAACTGCTGATTCTGTGCTGGGTCTCCAATTGAGTGATATAGCATACTGGCCCTCTAAGAATAGTCTTAGTTTTGTAAAGCCTTTTCATTCTCTCAGAGTTAAGCCCCACTGATTTTTAAAGCCACGTATTATGGGGCCTTATATTCCAGTGTAATATTTTAATGGTTAATAAAATATGTATGTTAGTTTTTTTAATTTATTCTATTCAAATGATAACTAAGTACTTTACAAACAGTGTAATAACTTTACAAGAGTACAGTTAGTTTCACTTTTTGTCTTATTAACTTGTCTTATATTTTATCCTATAAACATAAAATAAATGGTCATTATTTCTACTTCAGAGGTACTATAAACTTTTTTTAAACATTTATATAATATTGCATTTTTCTGGTACTCTTCATTCCTTCTTGCAGTTTTACAGTTTAGGTGATATCATTTTTCATCAGTGTGAGTAACTTATGTTAGTTTTTATTGTAGCTTAGTGTTCCTGATGACACATTGTCTCAGTTTATGTCTCTGAAAATATCTTCATTTCTCTTATAGTAAGAAATTATAGTTGAATATAGAACTCTAGACACAGTTTTTATGTTTGAGAACTTTCAAAATAACTGTATTCTGCTCTTTCTGTTCAAAATTGGCCTTTGTTTTATTGTTTTATGTATTATTTTTTCTCTAACTGCATACAAAAATATGCACTTTATGTTGTGATTTGATTTTTATTTTTTCATCAATTGATATACAATATGCCAATATGATTTGATGTGATTCTTAAGTGACCCATTAGGTTTTTATTTCATTGAATATTATGACTGTTTGTCTATATCTATCTACAAATTTAGAAAACTTACAGCCAGCAATTTTGTAATATATTTTCTGATGTAATAATTCTGCAAATATATTTTGATTTATTTTCTTTCTCTTTTCCTTCTGAGATTTAAATTGCACTCATTTAGGACCATATAATATTATTCTACATATCTTAGACACATTGTTTTATTTTCTATTTTATTCACTTAGTCTACTGTTTCATTCCAATTTTAGTTATGTGTGCTGCTGAAGTGAACACACTAAGTCTACCTTTTCAAACACCTTTTGTAGCTATTTTTATCATAGTTATTTTAAAACACTATCTGAAAAAAATTAAAAAATCTGATAAAACCATCTGCTCAATCTCTGGGTCTATTTGTATCAACTATTCCTTTTCTTGATGATGAGACACAGTTTTTTCATTTATTTATTTTTTCTAAATTTTACACTATATATTTTATGTAAAAGACTACTAGATACCAAAGTAAATAATATATATCCTTAGACAATATTACATCAATTTTTCTATTTTGATGCTATAGTGGGATACTGAATGAATCTAATCTGCAATTGAACTTGCTCAGGCTTTGTTAAAGCTTTAGTTTGATTCAGTTTACTACTGACTTAAAATGTTTGGATGCTTATTTTGGACTATTTCTTCAACAGGTCTTGTCTTTGAACTGTCAAGGTTTGAGGAATTTCTTTAACCTTTACAAGATATCCATCAGCTTTTTACATAATGAGAGATCTCTACTTTGGATTCTAGCTGTCAGTTTTATGGCTTGTTGGCAAATTCTCTCTGCTTTCTATTTTCATCCATGTCTTTGTGTCTTTTGGGCCATCTCTCTGTGCTCTGTTATTAGCCTCCTGCCTTATATTTTGTAAGGGCCCAGAATGGCTTAGAGAGTACTTTCTCAGCAGTCCGAGCTCATTTTCCATAGCTAAAAGCCTGATGTATCTAAAGGAGTTTTTCTTTCAGATATCCTGACTTGACCCCAGTCTTCTATAGGTGGACTGTAGGATTACACAGGACTATAAGACTTACATAGATTTATTTCAGCTCCCTCTTCTGCTCCATCTTTTAGTAGGTGAAAACTTTTTTTACAAGTTAAATAATCACCCACTTTTGCTTTTCCTCACCTAGGGCAGATTTCTCTTTGTCTGGACCTGCCACCACAGATAAGGGGAGTTGTACTTTTTTTTCTCTTTTATGAAGGGCTTGCCCTTTTCTGGAATTCAGTTTGTTTATTTGTTTATATATTTAGCCACATCTTCATGGTGAAGTTGAAATCTATAACTTTTAGTGTTTCTATCTTGATTTGAGTGAGAATGAAAGTTTCTTTTCATTTTCCTCACAGTAATTGGGCATGAAAGTCATGTGGACATTAGAGTTTGCAAATGTGTTTCAGACATTTTTATTTATCTCTTTCAGTGAAAATGACAGATCAACATGTCTTTAATTCCAAAACCAACATCTTAAGTCCGTGTTTATTCTGGGACTTAAATCCTGTTTCTGCAATTCTTTATTGGGCAAATCTATCATCTATCTATCTATCTATCTATCATCATCTGTCATCTATCTGCCATCATCTGTCATCTAACATCTATTGTCTTTCATCTGTCATCTATTTATCTATCTACCATCTATCATCTATCTATGTACCATCTATCTATTGTACCTATCTATCCATCTATATAGAACTCTTACTTATGTTCTAAACCTGAATAAAAATTCCATCCTCTTAGTTTTATTCTTCTCAAGGCATAATTATCCACCCAAGTTATTTAATTCAGAAACTCCTTCATTTTTCACTTTGTCATCTGTCTCCACTTAAACATCCAATATCTGCTGCTTTTATTTCCCTGACACCATTCAGTCTTTTTTCTTATACCCAACTACACTGTCACCATTACAGAATAGGACATTATCATCTTTTTTTCTGAATAACTAACACACACCTTTAATTAACTTTCTCTGACCCCTGCCTTGTTCCTTAAAGTCTTCTGTAAGTGCACATCTGTGGATATTGCTCATCTTAATGGTTTCCCATTCACTTGTGTGGTAAAATTACTTCCATTTATCCCTTCATGATATGATTCTTGCTTACTTCAGCATCTAGTCCAGCCTTTCCTTGTAAGTTACCCTAAATGTATGATTTTTGTTTAATTCATCAAACATATCTTGTTTTTTTTTTTCTATCCTTGGAAATTTATACAGGCTACTAAAACTATATCTCTATTCTTACTCTCTACCCTTCTAATTTCTCTTCACAAATGTAACAAAAAAAAAATTGATAAACCCTTAACAAATGTTACTCATCTATAAAAAATTTAACAAACTCTACTCATCATTTAAAATCAATGTTAAATACTTATGCTTTGTCTTTGTAAATCCTCTTTTGTCCTTCCATGCTGATTTGTAAGTTCTTTATTTTTAAACCTTTCCTAACCAGATGGTGAGGTCTTAATTTTTTATCCCTAGTGTTTAGTACCTCATGCATCACAGAACTATAAATGTTCATTTAATAAATTAAAGGAGTGTAAGAATCTTCCCTTGGAAATAAGCCTAAAGGAAAGACAGGACATTGTAGAGTCTACTTTTAACCTTTAAATTATTTTCCTCTGCTTTTTCTAAACCAATAGGGGCTTGAAGGGGAAAGAATCTCAGGACTCAAAGATAAAAGGGTAGCTAGGGTAGATGTTTGGTTAAATCATTATTTGAGGAACCATACACTGTCTTTAAGTATTCAAATTAGAAGCAACCAATAATCTACAAATGGAATTTATAAATTAGCCACAGTAGCCACAGTTTGCTTTGGCTACATGCAAATACATTTTAGAATTCAAGCATATATTCTCTCACCATATGTTTGAACAACATTTATGTTTTAAACAATGTCACAGTTAATTTCATGAGTTAACATTAAGTCATGAGTTAACATTAATTTTATGGAGCTATCATTCTTGGTAATTTTAAATTTTTCTGTTGTTAAATATAGTTTTTAGTCAAACATTTATTATTACTAATTTCAATAACATTTTAAAAATTCAGTTTTGAGTTCACCTGCAACAAAAATACAGGGCAACATGTATCTCTTTATACAAACAGACCAGCTAGAAGAGCCAAGTATACTGTTAAAAATCCTCAAATAATGATAGTCTTGGGCAAATATTTACTTTTTATCCAAATTTTTGTGTAAGTAAAAATGGTAGTGTTGGCCTCTAAAAGAATGATTTGATAATTAGATGAAATAATACATGGAAAGTGTGTATGTAGTCTAATATCTGAAAAATAATTTGGTATTTATATTTGTATGTTTCATATTATAGTACTATAAAAAGTCTCCACTTGTCCTTTTTACCTAGAGAAATTTATTTCCAGTTAAATTAGTAACAATAGATTCTTAAAATTACAGACATGAGCACATATATTATAATTACATATAAAGAGAATGAGTGATTGCTCACAGATACAGAACTACTATGTTCAGAGTTGGCACATAATTTCAGTCTTTAAATTCCAGGGTTAATGTAGTTTCTGCCTTGTTTCAAAAAATGAAAATATTCCATTCTTCTCTGTCCTATTATTTTTTATATATTTTTTAAAACTTTATTTATTTATTTGACAGTCAGAGATCACAAGTGGGCAGAGAGGCAGGCAGAGAGAGAGGAAGGGAAGCAGGCTCCCTGCTGAGCAGAGAGCCTGATGTGGGGCTCGATCCCAGGACACTGGGATCATGACCTGAGCCAAAGGCAGAGGCTTTAACCCACTGAGCCACCCAGGTGCCCCTGTCCTGTTATTTTTTTATCATTTTAAGCTATATGTATTTGAAAAGTAAAATTATTTTTATGTTTCAACCAAATAGAATAAAACATTATAGATTCAATACCACCTTCAAATAATTAAAAGTCACACAGTTCAATAAGAATTAAGTTTTTTAAAATGACATGGTGTGGGACACCTGGGTGGCTCAGTTGGTTAAGCGGCTGCCTTCGGCTCAGGTCATGATCCCAGCATCCTGGGATCAAGTCCCACACCAGGCTCCTTGCTTGGCAGGGAACCTGCTTCTCCCTCTGCCTCTGCCTGCCACTCTGTCTGCCTGTGTTCGCTCTCTCGCTCGCTCTCTCTCTCTGACAAATAAATAAATAAATAAAATCTTAAAAAATAAAATAAAATGACATGGTGATACTATATATATGTATACATATATGTATATATATATGAAATGTATATGTGTATAAACATATATACATACACACACATATATAAATTTAATGTATCTCTAGGAAAACAACTATAGTTTTAAGATAGGATTCAAATTATGTGGGTTATTTTGCAAACATTTTAATCTAATACATCCCTAGGAAAACTACTGTACTTTTAAGACAGGATTCAAATTAAATGGGTTATTTTGTGAACTCTTCCTTACCTTTGATGGAATATACAATTTTCTTTTATTACTAGTGAAAAAAATATCAGTGTGTAGATTTAAAATTACTATCAACTTCAACATGCATTTCTTCATGTTTTTCTTGCATGACTTCTAAGTTTAAGGTATTGTGTTATAAATTATTACATGCTATCAAGGATGTGAAAATAGAAAAGTACTCGGGACTATTGTCCTTTTACTTAATTAAAATCCTTTAATTATGATCTTTATATAACATATGCTGTTTTCTGGATAACATTAAACATTAAAACTTGTTAGCCCAAGGACAGATTTACCATGAGGTTAGTGAAACTTAAGACACTGAGTTGTTTATTCTCCTTTCAAGAACCTGAAAAGGTTCTAATATTATCTTTACCTAGTCATATGCATTTTTGTAAAATTTGTCTCAGTAACCTATTGAAACATTTAGTTGGTTAAGCCATTTACATTTCACCTTACTCTCTGACAAAAGTCACATTTCATTTCATTTTGAGTGGCTTTGTAGTGACCATATTTGGCAATTTGGGGTTGTGGTTAAAACTTGATTTGGGAATATATTCAATTTCAGTTTATTGGAATTAAGAATAGCTCTATATTTGGAGAGAGGGTGTAGATTATGACATTTGAGAGGATATTGTGAAAAAAAATTCTTAAAAGAAAAAAAATATATACTTTAAAAAACTATGTGAAATTCCTTGGGCTTCTCACAGAGCTTTGTGCAAGTTAGGAGTCCTAAAAAATTTAGGCTTTATAAGTTCAATGTTAAATTCACTTCCCTTGAGATATAAGTATATAGCCTGCAGTCACATTGCTGTTTAGTTAATCTTTTGCTAGAAGGTTTTCTAGGATAGTAAGCAATAAATGTTACTAAGGCTAATCATCTTAAAATTACAGAATAATGTATGCCTTTTTACTCAACGTATCACCAGGCTTTTGCTTTTCTAATCCCAAAACACAGTAGTCTACCTTTACTTATTTTTTTTTTAAGATTTTATTTATTTATTTATTTGACAAAGACACAGCGAGAGAGGGAACACGGCAGGGGGAGCGGCAGAGGGAAAAACAGTTTTCCCGTGGAGCAAGGAGCCCAATGTGGGGCTTGATCCAGGGACCCTGGAATCATGCCCTGGGCCAAAGGTAGACATTGAACAACAGAGCCACCCAGGCACCCAGTATATCTTTAATCAAAGTTGAGAACTGGACACAATTTGCCATTTTTTCTCTTCAAGTCCTGAACTTCTTATGGTAACAAAGCCTCAATACATGTACTTTTGCTCTGTAATAGTCTTGTCTAATTATATCAGTACAGGTTCTTAATAATTTTTAGCAAATTTAACATAAAATATTAAAGCACCAAAGATAAATTCACAGTGTGCCATTCCAAGAAGGATATTGATGGTAAACATGTAGAGTCAATTCGAAGATTAAGATTACTACTTACACAAGATGAATTGAAATATCCTGAAATCTTTCATCCATGTATAAAGAAATTTGGTGGCTTTCTCTTCTTAAATTGGAAAAAAAAATTCTGAAATTTTGTGATATTATGAATAATAACTTAGGAATTCAAAAAATCTGTTGTAAACCATTGTTTTGTTTTGTTTTTTAAGCCATTAACTATGTTAGGGACACCTGGGTGACTGCATCAGTTAAGCATCTAACTTTTGGTTTTCCCCCAGGTCATGATCTTGTGGGTCATGGGGTCAAGCCCCAAGTCAGGATCCACCATCTGGGATGGTGTCTGCTTGAAGGGGGGAGTCTGCTTGAAGATTCTTTCCCTCTGCCCCTCCTCCCACTTGCACAGGCATGTTCTCTCTCTCTCTCTCTCTCTTTAAAATAAACAAATATTTTTTTAAAAGCCATTAACTGTGCTAGAGAAAGAATGGAAATCTCCATTATCTCTATAGACAATGACACTACAAAATAGTTGTTACATAAAAGACAAAAGCATGCATCCAAAAACTGTACATATAATTTCAGAGAAAATTACTAGGTATTGACTAAAGGAAAAATAAAGTTGTTTTTCTGCTTTTGTTTTTGAGTATTTGCCAAGTTTTAAAAATTTGTATTTTGTTGTGACTTCAGTTATTCTGAATATCCCCTTTTATATGTAATTTTATATTTTGTTTGTGCTTCAAACCATACAAAACATGGATGTGTGCATTCTCTCTAGAATGACATTCTACACCCTGAATGATCTAGCTTCTCTGTCTACCAGACTCATATATCAAATTCCTCTGGAAGACTTTGCTTATTGTTGCCACATCCTGTGTCTCTGTAGTCCGAGTTAGGTGACCTTTCACATTCTCAGAGGAGCATTTGTTCATAATAATTACTCTTTACTCAATATTTGTGTGTCAACCCTGTCTTGAGTATAATATCTACATATCTTATCAATATGTAGTTTGCTACTTGGAACCTATTTCTTGAGGATTTGCTCTCTACAAATATATTTTGTATTACAAATTATTATATAAGTGTTATATACATATTATTAATAAATATTACATTTATTAAGTTGTTTAATTTTCAGAACAAACAGCTGTTATTATTCACATATAGTAGACAAGGAAATTAGGACCTAAGTAAACTGATCAAAGTCACACGGCAATTAAAAATTGGAGTTAGAATTCCAATTTAAGTGTGGAATTGTGTATACATGTTTTTGACCATCTGCTTGATGATTTTTAGGTTAACATTTCGTAATTAATGTACATTCTAGAGAATAAGAATAAATTTCCATATCCCTATCAAATGCCATTGTTTTCCTAAGGGTATTGTAGTGTGTACCCTTCTAGCGCATATTTTAAAAAATTAATGGCATATGTAATAGTGTTCCTTCTCATTCTTAATATTTTTTATTTATTCAGACTCTATTTTTGTCCAGACTTGCTGGGAATTTTTCAATTTATTGACCTCCTTTCCCAAAGAACCAGGGTTCATGTCCTGCCTTTTTGTCTTCTACATTAATAATTTGTGCTCCTAATGGTGTTCGTTCTTGTACTTTTATTAGGTTACTTCTCTTGCTTTTTCTGTAGGTTATTAAAGTGAATGATTAACTGCTTTTCTACCAAGAAGAATCTCACACTCATGAGATTCATGACTGAAATTTCCTTGATAATTCTCAAGTTTTCAGTCCTAGAGGCCAATGGTAGACTTCTACCAACATGCTCTACATTAGAGGGTGGAATTGTTTATCTTTCTCATTTTTTGATTTGTTAAAAAAAAAAATTGAATCTCCTTTATTTCACCCAATTCCCCCAATACACACATGCACACCTCTCCTCCACTAACCAACAGTTGGTTCTCTGTATTTGAATCTATTTTTCTCTTTTCTTTCATTCTTTCTTGACTTGATTCTTAAATTCCACATGAGTGAAATCATATGGTATTTGTCTTTCTCTGACTCAGTTCACTTACCATAATATCCTCCAGTTCCATATATATGGATATATATGAGATATATATGCCACTTCCTCTGTATCGACTCATCTATTGATGGATACCTGGGTTGTTCCATATCTTAGCTATTGTAAATAATGTTGTAATAAGTATAGGGGTCATATATCTTTTCAAATTAGTGTTTTTGTATTCTTTGGGCAAATACTCAGGTGTGGAATTACTGAATCTTAGGGTATTTCTTTTTTGTTTTTTATTTTTTAAATATTCTTTATAGATTTATTTATTTATTTGAGGGGGGGAGGGGCACAGCAAGAGAATCTCATGCAGACTCCCTCTGAGCACAGAGCCCAGTGAGGGGCTCAATCCCACAACCATGAGATCAAGACCTGAGACAAAATCAAGAGTCAGACACTTGACCTACTAAGCCACCCAGGTGCCCCTCTCTTTTTTTTATTTTTTGAGGAACCTTCATACTGTTTGCTACAAAAACATGGGCTGCACCAACTTACTTGTACAACAGAGCACAAAGATTCTCTTTTCTCCACATCCTCACCAACACTTGTTACTTGTCTTTTTGAGGCTAGCCATCTGACAGGTGTAAGGTGTTACCTTATTATGGTTTTGATTTGCATTTCTCTGATTAGTGATGTTAAGCATCTATTCATATATCTGTTTATCATTTATATATCTTCTTTGGGGAAATGTCTATTTAGGCCCTCTTCCCATTTTTTAATCATTTTGTTTGCATTGCATAAGTTCTTTATAAGTTTTGGATATGTGTCCATTTTTTGATAATTATTGAATACAATCTCCCTTCCAACTGTTTACTTTTAATATAAAAATTTAATTGATTTTTGTATATTGAATTTTAACATCTTTGCTGAATTCATTTATTAGGAGAATCTTCCTAGACAATTATGTCATCCACAAATTATGGCACGTTTATTACCTTTTTGTTAATATGTTTATTTTTTGTTAGGTTATACTCTTAAGTCCAGGAGAATGGTGAATTGAAATAGATATAGCATATTACATCATTATGTGTTCCTCCAGTTCAAGAATATATATTGGTAAATGGTGATTAAAGTTTCTGGGAAGAAGGAAACAGTCACTACTGGGGAAGGTTCTCAATCATGTTTATTTATTTCCAGGCATAAAAAGCCACTTTTTTAGATTTATTCTTATTAAAAGATAATAAAGATAGAAAAGGTCTCACTCAGAGACATTACAGGATAGTAAAAATAAAAGTCCATCAGTCACATTCTTGTAAAAAATATGCTATGTGTTGGTGTAAGAAATATAATGTCTTTCCTCAAAGGAAATAATCAGATTTACAGTAATCCTTGTAAAAAATGGGGGAGGGATATATCCTGAGTTGAGTGTTCTTTTGCTGTGACACTGAGGCACATTGTGTACAGCACCCACCTGGTCTGCCTTTGCAACACCCTGATGGAAAAGAGGAGCAAGGGAGACAGATAAAAACAGGATCTTTGGCTACTATAATGTCTGTAAGTAATAAAATGACTAATTTCATTTGGGCTTATTTTCTCCTTACTGACTACCTTTGTAAAAATATGGCAGGACAAGCTAGCAATAGCCACCACCGGAACTGTTTGATCACTTGACAACCATAGAACCAAAAACACAATTTATGTTCCTTCTTTCCCTTTTATCAATCCTAATGGCAAAAAATAGCAACTTTAGAAGCTATTTGTTTTGGTATTTCTAATTAAGTTTAATATGTGCTCTTATTTCATAAATTTAAGATATGTTTGTTTATACTTCATTATGTTAAATATTTTAACTCATACTATTACCTAACAATTCACTGATGAGTCAGAAGAGTATACTATGATTATATTTTCTTTCATTTATGACTTTCATTCCACCACTGGAATTAATAATGTACTCACTGCTTCATTAGTTTAATTCCTCCACCTCCTCCTCTTCTTCTACTTCTTTCTTTTAATTTGACTCAGTCTCTTCATACCTTAACATAACATCCATTAACATTATTTTCTTAGAGTCAAGTTAAACAGATAATAGATATCTTCCCCTTGAGATGTCTCTACTGGATTCCCTATCAGTCTTCTTCACTCTAGATTAATAATTATTTAGGCATCCTGATTAACTCTGCAACTTTCTGTTACTTTGTTAATTGTCTTTACCTTTTCCTTGTGTTTGTTTCCTGTCTACTGAAACATTTATCTTCTGCTTTCTTGTTATATCACTGTGTAAACTATGTAATCTTTAAAGAATCTTTTTATAACCTATTTTGACTCTAATGGTGATTTTTCTTTTAATGGTTATGTTTAATTCATTATTTTTATGTGCAAGAATAGGTGGTGATAATAAAAAGTAGACACTATTTTAAGGCCTTCAATCTTCACAAAATACATTAAATCATCAAAAAACCAAACAGGTATATTTTATTACCACTTGTATTTTATATGAGAAAATTGAAGCATGGGGAGATTAAATCACTTATCCAAGACTATACATTTAGGAGCCAAGGTAGATTTCAAATCATGGTGGTCAGACCCTAGAGCTTATGTTCTTAAACATTATACTATACTGTTTCACAAAACAAGTATATTGTCTTTTTTGTATACAGTTGTTTATACTCAGACCTTATGCTTCTTACTTATTCCCTTGTGTTCCATTTCTTGCTCCATAACTTTATTTTCTTTCAGTGTTTTCTCCGGTATTTTGGAAAGCACATAGCTTATTTTTTTGATAAAATAGTTGATGCTTTAAAATTTTTCCTACAGTAAAGATGGAATCAATTTCTCTTAACATCAAAAAATTATACAGATGGGGCGCCTGGATGGCTCAGTGGGTTAGGCCTCTGCCTTCGGCTTGGGTCATGATCTCAGGGTCCTGGAATCGAGCCCCACATGGGGCTCTCTGCTCAGCAGGGAGCCTGCTTGTCTTCCTCTCTCTGTCTGCTTTATATAAAGTCTTACATAAAATTTATATGAGGTAATTTTTTTCCTTGAATCCTCATTTTAACTCCAATATGCAATAATATAGGAAGAAACCCAGTCATAACAGACTGTTTATACAAATGGTTATTTTGGATAACATATGTATTCGATTCTTAGTTGCTCTGAACAGAATATTTAGAACATCCCAGCTGCATAATGAGTTCAATCTTTTATTTACTTATTATTTATTTGTTATTTATTTATTTATTTATTTTATATTGGGAGATACCTACTCCAACATTTTAAGAATTAGATTATCCAAAATATAGGTGTGCATTTTCTTAAGATGTATGTACCCTTTACTATTCTATAAGATTTCATTTGCACCAAATCTATGTATGGGCAATATTCAGTCTTCATCATCATTAACATCATCCACTGTGGTATCAGACTTCCAGGTAAAGATATGGCAAATATTATTAAATTTGTCATATCAAGTCCCAAGGAGTTGGATAATTTTATCCAAATAAAACAGAGTTAAATCCTTTATCTTCAGCTTCCGTGAATCATTGTGTAGCAAATCCAGATACAGATTATTACTAAGCAAATAAATGTGAGACATAATCTGCACTATTATAGAGGATTTCCAAAGGACCAGTCTTTTCAGTCTCAAAGGGGTCATATGAATTTGCCACACAATATTTAAAAATCAATCGCAGGAAATGTTTCAAAATAACTTTTACTTATATGAAAGATTAATGGTCATATTAACCTAGAAATTAAAGTGGAATGGTCAGTAAGCGAAATGGGAACAAGAAAAGGGAAGTGAAATTAGTTGAGTTTCTAAAATATGCTAGACAAAATATATTATCTGTATTATTCTTACAATGACACTTTGAGGTTGGTATTTATATCACCTTTCACAAATAAAAGTAATGGGAACTTAGGTTGATTTTAAAACTCACCTAAATTCATATAGATAGTTAGGAGTAAATTCAGTATACGTACCTTGGCATATAAAGCCAAGTAACTTTAGTATACGTATCTTGGCAGATAAAGCAGATAAAGTAATCTGCTTTATCAAACAGTAGAGAAGATGCATGTGGAATGGGAGTATGTTGTTACAAATAGTAATTCATAGATATCTTTTGGGATATTCTAGTTATCAACATCAGTTCATTAGTAAAACTTAAAAAATACATATTTTTAAAGTTTTAAAACAAATTTGAAGACCTTTAATTATTAATTATATTGTTTTTTCTATAGCTCAGTTTTTATTTATTGGCTGCTTCAAGGTCTGTTTTTAGAATGAAATAATTCTTTTTTTAAAAGATTTTTATTTATTTATTACAGAGAGAGGGGGAGCACAAGCACAAGCAGGCAGAGGCAGAGAAAGAAGCAGGCTCCCTGCTGAGCAAGAAGCCTGATGAGGGATTCAATCCCAGGACCCTGGGATCATGACCTGAGCCGAAGACAACGGCTTAACCAACTGAGCCACACAGGCATCCCTAGAATGAAATAATTCTATTGGATATTCTTTCCTGCTTTGTCAAGGGTTAGTTGACCATAGAGTTGATGGTCCATTTCTGGGTTCTCTATTCTGTTCTATTGATCTATATGTCTGTTTTTGTGTCAATACCATACTGTCTTGGTGATCACAGCTTTGTAATAAAGCTTGAAGTCAGGCAACATGATCCCCCAGCTTTGGTTTTCTTTTTCAACATTTTTCTGATGATTTAGGGTTTTTTCTGGTTCCATACAAATTTTAGGATTTATCGGTTCCAGTCCTGTGAAAAATTCCAATGGTATTTTCATAGGGATGGCATTAAAATTGTAGATTGCTCTAGCCAGCATAGACATTTTAACAATGTTTATTCTTCCAATCCATGAGCATGGAATGTTTTTTTTTTTTTTTTTCTCTTTGTATCTCCCTCCATTTTTTTCATAAGTGTTCTGTAGTTTCTAGAGTATAGATCCCTTACCTCTTTAGTTAGGTTTATTCCTGGGTATCTTATGGTTTTTGGAGTAAATGGAATTGATTCCCTAATTTCTCTTTCTTCATTTACATTGTTAGTTTATAGAAAGGCAGCTGATTTCTGTGCATTGATTTTGTATCCTGCCACATTGCTGAATTGTTGTATGAAACCTAATAACTTGGGGTTGAGTCTTTTGGGTTTTCCCACATGTGATCTGCAAAGAAAGAGAGTCTCTCTCTCTTTCTCTCTCTCTCTCTCTCTCTCTCTCAGGTCTCACAATTAGGTCTGTAAAGCATTTTGAGTTTATTATGTGTATGCTGAAAGAAAGTGGTCCAGTTTCATTCTTTTGCATATAGCTGGCCAGTTTTCCCAACATCATATTTTAAAATGATTTTATTTATTTGAGAGAGACAAGTGGGAGGGAGAGGCAGAGCAAGAAGGAGAGGCAGAGCAGGTTCCCCACTGGGAGTCCAATGCAGGGCTCAATCCCAGGACCCTGAGATCATGACATGAACCAAAAGCAAACACTTAACTGACTGAGCCACCCAGGCACCCCTGCCAGTGCCATTTGTTTTGCTTTGTTTTTTAAAGATTTTATTTGTTTATCTGAGAGCAGGAGAGAAATCAAGAGTGAGAAGAGCATGAGTAGGGGGATGGGCAGAGGGAGGAGAAGCAGACTCTCCACTGAGCAGGGAGCCCCATTTGTTAAAGAGACATTCTTTTTCCCATTGTATATTCATTCTTGCTTCACTGAGGATTGGCCATAAATTGTGGATATATTTTTGGGTTTTCCATTCTCTTCTACTGATTTATGTCCCTATTTTTATGCCAGGATCATACTGTTTTGATCACTACAGCTTTGTTTCATAAATTGAAATCTGGAATTGTAATGGCTCCAGTTTAATTTTTCTTTTTCAAGATAGTTTTGGCTATTCAGAGTCTTATGTGGCCCCCATACAAATTTAAGGATTATTTATTCTGGTTCTGTGAAAAAAAAAATGCTGTTGGTATTTTGATAGGGATTGCATTAAATCCATACATTGCTTTGGGTAATACAAACATTTAACAATATTTGCTCTCCCAACCCATGAGCATAGAATGTCTTTCTGTTTCTTTGGATCATCTTCAGTTTCTTTCACCAATGTTTTATAGTTTTCAGAGTACAAGTCTTTCACTTCTTTGGTTAGGTTTATTCCTAGGTACCTTATTGGTTTGGGTGAATTGTAAATGGATAGATTTCTTAATTTCTCTTTCTGCTTCTTCATTAATGCTGTATAGAAATGCAAATGCTTTCTGCATGTTGATTTTGTATCCTGGGGCTTTACCAAATTCATTTATCAGTTCTAGTAGTTTTTTGGTAGATTTTTATGTATAATGTGTTTTTTAGGGATTTTTATGTATAATATCATGTAACCTACAAATAATGAGAGTTTTACTTCTTCCTTATCAATTTGGATGCCTTTTATTTCATTTTGCTGCTGTGGTCAGAACTTCCAGTACTATGCTGAATAAAAATGGTGAGGGTAGACATCCTTGACTTGTTCTTGATCTTAGGGGAAAAGCTCTCAGGTTGTTTTTGTTTTTATTGTTTTTACCATTGACTGTGATGTTGGCTGTGGGTTTTTCATACAAGGCCTTTCTTATGTTGAGGTATGTTCCCCCTAGATCTACTTAGTAAAGGGTTTTATCATGAATGCATTTTGTACTTTATCAAATGCTTTTTCTGCATCTATTAAAATGACCATATGGTTTTTATTCTTTCTCTTATTGATGTGTTGTATCATGTTGACTGATTTGTGACTATGGCACCACCCTTGTATTGTTGGAGTAAATTCCACTTGATCATGGCGTATTTTTTTTAATGTATTGATGGATTCAGTTTGCTGGTATTTTGTTGAGAATTTTTGCATCTATGTTCACCAGAGATATTGGCTTGTATATTTCTCTTTTTTTGTAGTGCCTTTATCGGGTGAAACTGGCTTCATAGAATGCATTTAGAAGTTTTTCCTTCTATTTCCAGGTTTTAGAATAGTTTGAATCAGTATTAACTCATCCTTAAATATCTGGTAGAATTTTCCTGTAAGCCAGGTTGCTCTGGACTTTCATTTTTTGGGATTTTTTAAATTATTGATTCAGTTTCATTGCTGGTTATCAGTCTGTTCAAATTTTCTCTTTTTTACTGTATCAGTTTTAGTAGGTTATATGTTTCTAGGAATTTATATATTCTAAGTTGTCCATGTTGTTGGTATATAATTTTTCATAATCTCTTAAAATTGTGTTTCTGTGGTATTGGTTGTTAATTCTCATCTTTATGATTTTACTTGGGTTCTCTCTCTTTTTTTAAGGAGTCTGCTAGATGTTGATCATTTTGTGTTTTTTTCTTCTTCAAAAAACCATCTCCCAATTTAATTGATCAGTTTGTTTTTTGTTTTTTGTTTCTATATCAGTTATATCTGCTCTAATTTTTATTTCCTTCCTTCTGTTGGTTTTGTTTTGTTTGTTGTTCATTTTCTACTTTGTTTTAGGTGTAAGGTTAGTTTGAAATTTTTCTTGCTTCTTGAAGTATACTTGTATTGCTATAAACTTCCCTCTTATATTTGCTTTCGCTGCCTCCCAAAGATTTTGGATCATTGTGTGTAGATTTTCACTTGTTTCTATATAATTTTCTATTTCTTCTTTGATGTCTTTGTTGACCCATTCATTATTTAGTAGCATGTTATTTAACCTCCAGGTATTTGTGCTCATTCTAGATTTTTTCTTGTAGTTGATTTCTAGTTTTGTAATGTGGTCAGAAAAGATGCATGGTACAAAATAGATCTTTTTGCCTTTGTTGAGACTGCATTTTATGATCTCTTCTGGAGAATGTTCCTTGTACACTTGAATAGAATGTGTATTATGCTGTTTTAGAATGGAATGTTCTGAATGTATCTTTTAAGTACATCTGGTCCAGTGTGTCACTCAAAGCCATGATTTTTTTGTTAATTTTCTGTTTGGGTTATTTGTCCATTGATGTAAATGAGGTGTTAAAGTACTCTACTCATTGTATTGCCACCGATTATTTCCTGTAGTTTTGTTAGTAACTTTTTTTTTTTTTTTAATGTAGGTAGGTGCTCCCATGTTGGGTGCATAAATATTTACAGCTGTTATATCCTCTTGTTGGGTTGTCCCCTTTATTATTATATAGTGTCCTTCTTTGTCTCTTGTTACAGTCTGTTGTGAAGTCTATTTTATCTGATATAAGTATAGCTACCTTGGCTTTCTTCTGACAGCCATTGCATGATAAATATTTCTCTATCCCCTCACTTTCAACCTGCATGTGTCTTTAGGAAAGAAATGACTTTCCTACAGGCAGCAAATAGATGGATTTTTTTTAATCCACTCTGTCATCATATGTCTTTTGATTGGAGCATTTAGTCCATTTACATTCAAAGTTCAAAGTAATTATTGATGGATATGTATTTATTGCCATTTTATAACTTGGTTTTTGTAGTTTTTCTCTGATCTTTCTCATGCTCTCTTTCATGGCTTGTTGGTTTTCTTTACTGATATTCTTGAATTATTTCTCTATTCTTTGCATATATTACTGGTTTTTGATTTGTGGTTCATATATAACATCTTCTGCATATAGCAGTCTATGTTAAGGTGACGGACACTTAAGTTTGAGTCCATTCTTTACTCTTCTCCTCCCTGTATCTTAGGGATATGAAGTCATATTTTACATCCTTTTAATTTATTAATTCCTTAGCTGATTTTTATAGAAATACTTATTTTTACACTCAGAGTCTCCTTAAATGCTTCTTGTAGGGCTGGGTTATTGGCCATTATCTCCTTTTGTTCTCGTTTGTCTGAAAAACTCTTTATTTCTCCTTGTATTCTGATTGATAACCTTGTTGGATCGTGTACTCTTGGCTACAGATTTTTCCTTTTCAGCTCTTTGAATTTATCATGCCACTTGCTTCTGGCCTGCAAAGATTTTGCTGAAAAATCTGCTCAAAACTTTAAGGAGTTGCCCTTGTATGTAACTATTCTTTTCTCTTGATGCTTTTAAAATTGTTTCATTATCCCTACTTTTTGCCATTTTAATTACTATGTATCTTGATGTGGACCTTCTTGGGCTCATTTTTTGGGAGGAGCTCTATGTCTCCTTGATAGGGATAGCTGTTTCCTTTTCCAGATTCAGGAAGTTTTCAGCTATTATTTCTTCAAATAAATTTTCTGCCCCCTTTTCTCTATAATGGGAATACCTATAATGCGAATGTTACTATGCTTGACAAAGTCACTGATTTCTGTAAGACTGTTCTGTTTGCATAGTTTTTTCCCTCTCATTTGCTCAGCTTGGTCAGTTTCCATTGCTCTGTCTTCCAGAATTAATTTGTTCCTCAGCTTCATCTAGCCTGCTATTTATTCCATCAAGCATATTTTTAATTTCATTTATTGTATTCTTCATTTCTTCTTGGTTCTTTTTTTTCTAATCTCCCTGTTAATGGTCTCAATTGATGTCCTCCAGTCTTATATTAAGTCCAGTGAGTATCCTTATGATCATTACTTAAAATTCTCATCAGGCATCTTACTCATACCTGTTTCACTTAGGTCTCTTGCTGTAGTTTGGTCCTGTTCTTTCATTTTGGGATGTATTTCTCTGTCTCCTCATTTTGTCTAACTCTCTGTATATGTTTCTGTGTCTTAGCAATGTGAGCTATGTCTTGCTCTTGATGGTAAGGGCCTTATGAAGAAGAGCCTTATCATGCTCTACAGTTCAGTGTCCCCTCTTCCCTAGGGCCTGACACTTTAGAAAGTGTTTCCTATGTGTGTTGTGGTCATTTGCTGTTGAATTCTGGCCCGTTTTTCCTTTAGCCCAGTTGTTTGCAGAGTCTCTCGTTGTATATCATGGCCAATGTTTGGTCCCCAGCAGGGGTCGAGTGTATTTTAACAAGGTATGGGCTGGTGTACTTGTGAAATGAGACCTGCTGTTGCTGTCACCACCACCACTGGAACTGAGATCCAGAAAACATGTAGGTTGGAAGATAAGATAAGGTGGGGTTTGTGCTGGTCTTCTGGGGGAAGGGCTCCCACAGCAACAGGACTGAGGCAAAAATGACTGTAAAGGGCAGATCCACAGATACTCAGTGGGATCGTCTGGGAATAAGCAACTTAGGTAGCAAATATGTCCCTGTGCTCATCTCTGCAGGTGGCAATATGTTTATGCTGGGGAATTGGGTTGGGGGATGGTGAGTACCAGTTCCTGTGTTCCTGGAGGGGTCCCCCTGTGATCCCCCGCTCTCAGGTCTACTCTCTGAGATAGTAAAACACTCTTACTCCTGTATGCTCCTGGTATTCTTCAAATCACCAGTTTACAACTGTATCTGCAAGGGTTTTTTGTTCTGCTACCTCTTTAAGGGTGAGAAGTTAGTTAACTGTACCCTTCAGGCTCTCCCACAGCCAAGCCTGCCAATTTTTTTTTTTAAGATTTTATTTATTTATTTGACAGAGATCACAAGTAGGAAGAGAGTCAGGCAGAGAGAGAGAGAGGAGGGGAAGCAGGCTCCCTGCGGAGCAGAGAGCCCCATGTGGGGCTTGATCCCAGGACCCTGGGATCATGACCTGAGCTGAAAGCAGAGGCTTTAACCCACTGAGCCACCCAGGCACCCCAAGCCTGCCAATTTTTAAAATTCCAGGGCTTAAGTCCCACTGCTTGTAAGAACTCACAAAATTCAACCTTCTCACTTTCAAAGCCAAATGTTATGGGGATTTGTTTTCCATAGCTGGGATCCCCACTTTGAAAGTCTGTTTTTGTCCTTTTCCATGGCATTAGCTCTCTCCCCACAACAGACAACTAGGGTCTGTTTCACTCATAAAGCACATCTTTACCCTTCTCACCTTCTTCAGTGTGTCCTCTTCTGTACCTTTAGTTTTAGGGTTTCTCTGGCAGTCTTTGGATAATTTTCTGGGTTATTTACACTTATGTGAGTGTTATCTAGCCTTATACCTTTGAAGAGACTAGCTTTAGGTCCTCCTACTCTTTCATCTTCATAGCCTCCTTCTCTCAACTCTTTCGTTCTTGCTGATTTTCTATCTACATATTCTAGCAGTAGTTGATACTGATTAGTATTCAGTATTGAATTGTATTCAATTCAATATTGACATCAACAAAATTGAATTTTTGTCTATTTTTCTTCTGGTTCTACCAATTTTTGCTTCAAATATTTTGAATCTGTTATTGAAGTACACCAATTATAAGATTTCCAAAACCTCTTAAAGAATTGACCTTTTTATCATTATGAAAATAAGCTTCTTACCCCCAGAAATAATTTTTGCTCTGAAATCAGATTTATCTCATTTTAATATAGACATTTCAGCTTCCTATTGACTACTGTTAGCATCACATATCTTTTCCAAACATTTTACTTCTAACTTAATTTTTTTATCGAATCATATTTTTAAAAATTTTATTCATTCATTTGACACAGAGAGAGAAAGAGAGAGAGAGAGAGAGATCACAAGCAGGCAGAGAGACAGGCAGAGAGAGAGGGGGAAGCAGGTTCCCCGCCGAGCAGAGAGTCCAATGCGGGGCTCAATCCCAGGACCCTGAGATCACAACCTGAGCCGAAGGCAGAGGCTTTAACCCACTGAGCCACCCAAGCGCCCCTGAACCATATTTCTTTATAGCAGCATATAACTAGGTCTTGGCTTTAATCTATACTGATAGTATTCGACTTTTAATTGAGGTATTTAGTCCTTTTTAATTAATGTGACCATTCATAAGGCCAAGTTTAAGTTTATCATCTGCTTTTTAAAAATTATTTATGCTACCTGTTTTTTTTTTCCTGCCATCATTTGTAATTTTATGATCAGTTTTGTCTCCCTTGTTGGCTTATTAGCTATTATTATTTTTAAGTTAGTGGCTATGTTAACCTCTATAATGTATATTTTAACTTATTACAATCTATTTTCAAGTTGTACTATCCCACTTTTACGTGCAGTATGATCATCTTACAGTATTAAAATTCCCATTTCTCCCTTCTAGCCATTATGATATTTTCATATACTTTACTTGTTCACATGTTATAAACTATATGATAAATTGTTGCCTTTATAAAAGCAGTTATTTAAAAAATATATTTAAATAAAAAGGAATAATTTATTTACTTATGTGATCTTTCTGGTTCTCTTTGTTCTTCTGTGTTGATTCCTATTTACTGTCATTTTCTTTCTGCCTAAAAGACTTTACCACTTCTTAAAGGGTGGATTTGGTAGTAATTAAATTTTCAGCTTTTGTATGTCTGAAAAGATTTTTATTTTATCATTTTTGGATGATCTCATATGAACTCATTGAGTTCATAACATAATCTTTTTTCTGTTTTTCATTCCTTGAAAAATGTTGCACTGCAGTATCCTTCCTTGGATAGCTTCTAAGAATGATTCTGCTGGCATCTTTATTTTTAGTCTTTTGAAAATACTTTGGATAAATTTATGTTACATTTGTCATATGATTTGGATGATTTGGTTAGAGTGCACATTGATGTAGTTTTCTTCATGTTGCTTATGCTCTAAGTTTGCTGAACTTCTTGCATCTGTAGGTTTATAGTTTTCATCAAATTTTGGCGATATTTTCTTCATTTTTTTTTGTCATTTTTCTCTTCTTTGAAGTCTTTAATTACATACTTTTTAGGTCTCCAGGCCACTGAGTGTTTTCCTACAGCCAAGTAACAATTTTTAATTTTTTTCTTCTTTTCTGTCTTCATTTTCTAAATTCCTAATCCCAATAACTTCAAGTTCACTATTTTTTCCTTAAAATATCTAATCTGCCATTAATATTACCTGGTGTATTTTTCATCAGAGACAATATAGTTTTAATCTCTGGATTTTAACTTTGAATCTTTTAAAACATTTTTTCATGTCTCTATAATTTTTTTATTATATGGAATACAAATTTAGTACTTTTAGTGTCATTGCCTGCTAATTTTAACATCTGGTTTAGTTCTGTGTCAGTTTCACTTCATTGACTTTTCTCCTCATTATTGGTCAAATTTTCTTAATCTTTGCTTCACTGACAATCTTTTATTAGATTCTATTCTCCTTGATGAACATTACTCTAGTGTTCCCTCGATTTGTTTTTTTCTCTTGTAGATCTTTATCACCTTTGTTCTGAGATGCAGTTAAATTATCTAAAAATGGTTTATTATTTTTTATTCTTGCTTTTACTATTTGGTGGAAGGACCAGAGCTGTGCTTTACCCAGTGCTAATTATTCTCTGTTCTTGAGATAAAACCTTTTTATGTAATTCATCCACTACTCCATGAATTATGAGATTTCCAAATATTTCTTCTATTTTAGTTATTTTTTTAAATTTTAATTACAATATATTTAACAGACAGTGTTAAATTAGTTTCAGCTGTACAATATAGTGATTCAACAATTCTATACATTATTCAGTGCTCATCAAGATAAGTGTGTTCTCTAATATTCATCACTTATTTCAGCCACCCTCCCATCATCCTCCCTTCCCCCCACTCCCAGTAACCATCAGTTTGTTCTCTAGAGTTAAGAGTCTATTTGTTGGTTTTTCTCTCTCTCTCTCTGTCTCTTTTGCTCTTTTAAGTTCCACATATAAGTGAAATCATATGGTATTTATCTTTCCCTGACTCCTTATTTTGCCTAGCATTATACTCGGTAGCTCCATCCATGTTGTTGGAATGGACAATATTCATCCTATTTTATGGCTGAATAATATTCCATTGTATATATATATACATACCACTTCTTCATCTATTCATCTATAGATGGATACTTGTACTGCTTCCATATCTTGGCTATTATAAATAATGCTGGAATAAAAGTAGGAGTGCATGTATCTGTTTGAATTACTGTTTTTGTATTCTTGGGCTAAATACCCAGTAGAGTGACGGCTGGATCATAGGATAGTTCTAGTTTTAACTTTTCGAGGAACTTCCATTCTTTTTACCACCATGGTTGCACCAGTTTCCATTCCCACGAGCAGTGTAAGAAGGTTCACCTTTTCACATCCTCTCCAACACCTGTTGTTTCTTTTGTTGTTGATTTTAGGCATTTTGATAAATGTGAGGTGTTATCTCATTGTAATTTCCTAGTTTTTCAATAGGATTATGCCACATTCTCAGCCCAGATAAGCACTGGACAATTTACATCTGTCTCTCTCAAACATTTATTTACCTGTCCTTTGTTACTTTTCTCTTATGTATACAACAATCAATACTCTGCTGGATAGTGGGGGTAAGCCCTTCACATTTATCTAGAGCTCTGTATTTGCACAGCACTTTATTCTCCTGTAATTATTCTACAAATTTTATTTGTCTCCATCCAGAATTTCAACTTCATCTGTTATCTATTCTTTCCAGCCTAATGTGGGTATCATGTTCCTGTTCCTAGAAATTCTCTCAGGGCTCTAAGTATTTTAGTATTGACTTTATTTCCTTTTCTGCTCTCCATGATCATTCTCCTCTTTTTGTCTTCAATTTTTGGTTGTTTTCAATGAAAGTGTGAACCCTGTACATTTTACTGTATCTTGGCTAGAAGCAGAGGTCCTCAGGGTATTTTTGAGAATCTAATTTTGCTATGAAAGTAACAATTATTAAAATTATTGAAGCAAAATGTGGTATTCCTCTTTGGTTAAATGTACAGAAATATTGACACATTGATATTAATTTAGAAAGTTTCAAAAAGCCCCTAGAGTATTGTGTCATTGTCCTCAGTTTGTGTTTACTCACAATCATTTTTATACAACATTGCTAACATTCTGATTTGCTCCTTAAAACTTTGTAAACTACTTGTTAGAGGAAAACTTCTACACTATAAACTTCAACTGATTGTAACTATTTTTTCTATTAAGACTAAGTCACTTGTATATCAGAAAAGAAACCCAGGGGGTGCCTGGGTGGCTCAGTGGGTTAAGCCTCTGTCTTTGGCCCAGGTCATGATCTCAGGGTCCTGGGATCGAGCCCCACATCGGGCTCTCTGCTCAGCAGGGGGCCTGCTTCTCCCTCTCTCTCTGCCTGCCTCTCTGCCTACTTATGATCTCTCTCTCTCTCTGTGTCAAATAAATAAATAAAAACTTAAAAAATTTAAAAAGAAAAAAAGAAAAGAAACCCAGAACCCTGGCATGTTGAACAAATGAAAATTTTTATTTCTAGACCTGACAGTTTACAAATCATTTGATTTCTCTGAGCTTGCATTGCTATTTGAAAAATAGCTATAAGATCTAAAGTACTATGACTACTAGTGTAGATTCTTGTACAGCAAGTGTTGTTACAAAAGTTTTTACATAAGAACTAACAAGAGTTGGATTATAAAAGGAAACTTTGGAATAAATTGGAGGTGTCTCTGTCAAAATTATGACAGATTGATATGGTTGAAAAGCAGTGAGTAACTTCATGACTGAGATAGGCTGAGAGTGGACTGTAATAGCACAATATGTAAGAATTTAAGGCTGCGGTGGTGCCTGGGTGGCTCAGTGGGTTAAAGCCTCTGCCTTCAGTTCAGGTCATGATCTCAGGGTCCTGGAATGGAGCCCCACATCAGGCTCTCTGCTCAGCAGGGAGCCTGCTTCCTCCCCTTTCTCTCTCTGCCTTTCTGCCTACTTGTGATCTGTCAAATAAATAAATAAATAAATAAAATCTTTAAAAGAATTTAAGGCTGAAATATATAATAAGACTTATATTAACACTGAGGACTAACCTTGAAGCCCAGGTACTCTCAATACATAAAAAGCATCTCAGTCCTGAGACACAGAGAAAACATTCCAGAAATGAGAATAACAATAAGAAAAATCTAGAAAAAGTTGTGTATGTACAACTTTTGTTTTAAATTTAATTACTACTTTAAAGACTAAACACATTATGTAATAATATGTTTTAAAAAATTATTGTCATATGTTTGGATATGTCACTGTAAGTGCAAGATACCTGGGAACTGAGTTTCTACCTTAAGTGCTGTATTTAATTTTGGATTTTTTGATATGTAAATAAAGAAGGAAGCATGTTAATTGATATTTTTTTATTTAAATAAAATTAAGTTTATATAAGATACTTATTGCCTGATACTAAATATTGACTATTTATTTACAAGAAAATGTGTGTATAAGTATGTAATATTGTACACACATACACATAATATGAAATGATATAATGATATAATAATGTAATACATGTAATTTATAACTTGGATAGATAATAGAATCAACTTTACATTTTTAGTAATAAGAATATCCTTACTTCATCTTTTATTTTTTAAGATGCAATGTTTGTTGATATTCTTTCATTTATTCAGTCTTTCAAGTTATAAAAAGATTTCTTAAATATCAAATTAATAAAACCTATGACAGCTAGTCACAGTTTCTATTGTTGGTTACAGATATAGACAAATAAGATAAATTGATAAAATATATTTCAAAGGCCTTCCCATTTTTTTGGTCATTTTATGAATTGGTCATTTAAAAATCATTCCAGAATTTCAGGAGATTTTTTTCTTAAGTATGGAAGGTACTGTATAAATTAAGAGATCAAAATCAGTT
The DNA here is from genome assembly GCA_004024625.1 of Mellivora capensis. Lineage (NCBI taxonomy): Eukaryota > Metazoa > Chordata > Mammalia > Carnivora > Mustelidae > Mellivora > Mellivora capensis. The sequence goes on along the minus strand of PISX010002545.1, from coordinate 114,361 downwards.
CCACTTTAATTTTATTCTTTCACTCTGCTCTTTGAACCTGCATATCTAAACTTACTAAAAAAAAAATTATTGAATTTAGGCTGTTACAGTTGGGGAGGATAACTGGCAAAACTTAGGTCTCAATTGGAAAGTTATGGGGCGCTCAGGGCCAAGTTTTAATGATCTGTGTTTGTATTTCCTTCCCCCACAGTTACAAAACCTAGCATTTGTTAATCTTCTATAATTTAATACATTGTGAGGATTATTTAATTTACATTTGTAGGGATTTTCCATGTTAACCTTAATATCAAACTTTTAAAAATATTTTGTTCTGAATTTGAGATACCCATATTATACAATCACACACATATTTCTTTATATATTTATATGGAACAAATGAATGTATATGAGATTGATTTAAGATTTGCATGAGGTTCAAATTTGAGTTTAATTTTAAATATGAATTCAAGCTTTAGTATTAAATGTAGAGTTGATAGGAATTTAGTTATTTTTTAAATAAAACTACACTTTCTACGTTTTGATTTGCTCCTAATGGTATGTTATACAACTGAAAACGATGTCATTAAAACCTTAAAACTGTGATATTAAAATACAATACCCTGTTAAAGTCTATTTCATCTTGGAAGAAGTTAAAGAAGAGGCAAAGTTTGTCAAAAAAGATATACCAAAGTTGATAAAAAATTGCTTTTCTCTATTTATAAATGAAGAAAAAAGTCAGTATAGCAAGTATCAGTTTGTCTCCCTCTTTTAGCTAACTCAGAATATTTTTTTGGATAGAAAACCATCAACTTTTTATCTAAAATCTATGTTCCTGGTTGGTAAAATGAGCTATGTATCGAAAACCTCCCAACTATCCTGAACTACTCAGAACAGCCTCCTGGGCAGTATTTCATTTTCTACCAATGTGATTTGTCCTGCATAAGGAATGCTGGCATTTTAACTGAGGAAACATCAAGGAATGGGAATGAGAAATATCAGAAACTCTTGAAGTTGGAAGCTGGGTCTGATATAAATTTATAAAATATAATTATTATAGCCCAATTCTTTTTCTCATATCTTTAAAATGTACCAAACTACAGAGAGCACAGGATACCATTTAAATTGCCCAGACCCTGATTCTGGGATACTTAATAAATAGCAGTACTATAACAGTTAAAAAAAATCAGTATTTTTTCCCCAGGGTGCCTAGGGTTTCTGGAGAAGGAAAAGTTCATCATTTAGTTGGCAACCAATTTTCTTTTTTTCTTTCTATTCCTTAGTACAATTTATTAATTGAATTTAAATCTAGGCAATTCTATTGTTCTTGAAAGATAAACAAATACTGGAATTTTTTTACATGCATATAAAAAGGTATTATGTGTAGTATATATTGGTTAAATAAATAAGTGGTATTTGAAATTCATATGGGGTCTTCTACTCAGAGGTTTGTTTAATAATTCAAAGTAAACCAGTGATAAAGAGAGCAATGCATTGGGTGAATTGCTTATTAATTGTGTTAATAGAATTTAATGAAGGGATTTGGTTGTATAATATATAACATGTTTCTTAATGAAAGTGGTTTTATCTGTGTAATTAAAGTTTGAGTTATCTAATACAATATGATGGATTATTTATCTTCAGATTGTGTACCAATTTATAAATGTTGTCTCTGTGCTTTAAGCAGCTAAATAAGAAATATGGTTTGTCCCTGGAGACATAAAAATTAGAAATTTGTGCAAGTAGAAAAAAATTGGTACAGCTCACAGTCCTCAGTAACCCTGATAGTTCATTAACAACATACTAAAAAAAGATGAGACAAAAACATGTCTATCGGGGTGCCTGGGTGGCTCAGTTGTTAAATACCTGCCGTCTGCTCAGATCATGATCCCAAGGTCCTGGGATTGAGCCCAGCATGGGCTCCCTGCTCAGCAGGAAGCATGCTTCTCCCTCTTCCACTCTCTCTGCTGGTATTCTCTGGTCTTGCTATCTCTCTGTCAAATAAATGAATAAAATCTTTAAAAAAAAATGTGTCTGTCTATATCTCTACAGCTATTGGTTGTTGGGATTTTTACATTTAAAATATTAAACTTGAGAATAATGTCCTCCACTTATTTTACATATCAAATACAATTTTCCCCTAGAAAAGTTTGTTCAAATATTAAAAATAAGTTTTTATTGATAAGGAGATCCTCTCAAACATATCTGAAATTTTTCCTATAGAAAATTTCAGTTATTGAAGGCAGTGGTATCTGTTTCCAGTTAGATCATATAGCTATCAGTTGTACTCCTGACAACCAGTGTTATTTATTTTCTTAATTAAATAATGATTCAGATATGTGATGTTATTTATTCATGAAAATAAGCAATGAAATTGTTAATATGCTTCATATATTTATTGGAGATGAGTCAACTCTGATCTGATAATTTTTTCAACCATTTTGCTGTTAGGCCTAGTGTTTGTTTCTCTAGGTTAAAAAAAAAAAAAAAAAAAAAAAAGAGTCCCAGTTTTTTTCTTGTGCAACAGATCCAAGCTGACTTCAAGAGAACTTTTGCTGCCTTGCTGCCTTGATTCAGGTGGCCACAGACTGTGCTGTAGCTCAGAGCTTCTTAATATGTGTTGGATGACCAGTTTACTTATATTGTATTTTTTCATTTCTAGTCTGTTAGGAACTGAGAAGAGATTTATTTTCCTTTTTTTTTTTTAATTTTTTAAGAGAGAGAGAGAGCATGCATGAATGAGCAGGGGATGGAGAAGGGCAGAAGAAGAGAAAGAGAGACAGAATCTTAAGCATGCCTGACCCAGGGCTCCATCTCACAACCCTGAGATCATGACCTGAGCCAAAGCTGTATCAGTTGCTTAACTGTTGAACATAATTCAACAAAGAACAAAATAGAATGTTCACTTAAGTTTTATTCAAGAAGTACTCAATGTTATTACATTTCACAATCCATCTTCAAAATTTTTTAAATATTTTGTTTATTTAGGCAGAGACACAGTGAGAGAGGGAACACAGGCATGGGGAGTGGGAGAAGCAGGCTTCCCGCTGAGCAGGGAGCCTGATGTGGGGCTGGAACCCCATGCGGGGCTCAAGCCCAGGACCCTGGGATCATGGCCTGAGCCAAAAGCAAATGTTTAATGACTGAGGCACCCAGGCACCTCCCATCTTCAATCTTTGATCAGTTACTAAACTTACAGTTACATTTAAACTATCTTTCTGTGAAATAATTATGTGAATTCTTTTTTTCACATTTGGCAAACTAATCTTAAAGGATCATATTTTGTAAAATGGTACTAGCACATAGCTTCTGCACTTGTGACTTTGATAGCACACTAACTGGTCTATATCTAGCCCACTGATCCCATTCTAGGTTATTGGACCAATGTCAAATTGCTATAACAGATTCTAAATACTTACTTTCAGTTTCTGTACTTCAGTCATCACGGACTAAAAACAAACATTTTGTGATCACTAAAACATGAGTGATGTTTTGTATGCCAGTTTTCTAGGGAGCAATAGCTCTTAAAAGATTTAGAAAAACTTTGGGGGAAATCACACATTTTAAAGTAGTATCACTCTTCTATGATTAATACAGAAAGTTCTTATGATCTCATAATGCTTGAAGAAAATTAATACCTCTGTTTATATGGATATTTAAAATTTTTTAAATTGCTTATTAATATAGGTTGAATTCATAACAGTACTACTCTCATGAGATGCTACTTTCTATGTATGTCCATGTTTGCCAAAGTTTACTAACTCCATTTGCTAAAGTAAAATACTTTTTATAAATAATTTGTGCCATTAGTCTCTTAATCTTAACTCTCTTCAGCAAAGAGAGAGTATAGAAATTAAGGAAGAAATCATAAAAATTATTAACAGCTTATGTTAATTAAAAAGAATACATCAAAAGAATGGATATCAAAACAGACTCCAAATTTACCATGTTTGGATTCCTTTTATATAGTAAAGGCCATAAGGAGAATAGTTGAGAAGTGAAATGAGAATTCATGTATACCTGTTTTGTTACTGCTGGTTGTAGAACCTTAGGATGTTGATAGACATTTGAAACACACATGATACTGTCAATTGTGCAAGGTAAGCACATATTTTTTATTTTAATACTTATCCCAGTGTCATCTTATTCTTTAATCTCTAATGAAATATCTTCACCGAAGTCCCTTTCCAAGATGAAACACTTTTGTCCCAGTTACCTTCTTGCATTGGTTTAGTTCATTGGCATTCCATTAGCAAGAGAGGGATGGGGACTTAGACTTCAAGAATGTCCATGCCACAGTGCATTTTTAGGTTGCAAATATATAAAATCTCCAAAATTTGTCCTTATATCTGTCGGAATATACATTCTCAAACATCTACTTATTATATTTTACTAATGAAACATATCTACTCATGATATAAAATATATAATGTGTATATATTTTATATACACATACATAGATATCTTTGTACATACACACACATATATATACATAGAAACATTTGTAGAGACAAAATATATAGATATAAATACAAATATTGATAAATATGAATAAATATATTTAATCTGATAAATTTCTCTACACTAGTATAATAAACTGTCATTCTAATTAATAATATGTATCAACACACATTATTGAGAGGTATGCTTATTTGGTGTAGAAATCATGTATGATGAGTGAGAAGACAAATAATTAAATTTTCAAATGAGACTCACACAAATCAATGATCTTACATATCAAGAATACAAGTATTTACAAGTCATTAGTGAAGCAGGAAGAAAGGATGGACCACCAACCATAGCTATGCAGGTCCTTCTGTGCTACATCTAAATGTACACTGGCCAAGATTTATGTTTGTGTTTTCTAACTAAGCCTGCATATAAATTACTTAAAAGAGCTATTTTGATCATGCAACATGTGCATTTTATAAATATATAATTGCATAGCTTTTATGACATTTTCTAAAGAGCTATGTTCCATAAATCTATACATTCCAGGTGGCCATAAGCAATCTTAGACTAGGTACATCCCACTAATAGCATTTCATAGAAAAATTTTCTTACTAGTGAATACCATTAATGTGTTTGACAGGAGACCTATTATCTTGCACGGATTTGTAAATATATTATGTCACCTTTCTTTCTGTCCCAGAGGGAAATCTCCAATATGGAAAAGAATAGTTTGCAGACCTCTGAAATAACTATTCCCTTCTAATTGAGAAATTAAGAAAAATTTGAACAAAACAATGTATTTTAAAAGATATTCAATGCATGTAAATTAAATCTACTTGGAAGAGATATGGAAACAGTTGAATTGAGGAAGTGAACAACTTTCATTTCTGTTGCTCAGATAAAGACAATTCATATACACACACAGACACACATAAACACATACACTACTACATCCATCAAATCATCTAACATAAACACATGAGAATCTCAAAGAATGCAAAATCAATCTGATGATGTTTTTCCAGGATGTATGTAAAGAAATTACATAATGAATTCATATTTAAAAAGTGAGTATCTTTATTTTGACTGATAAAAGATGAAATTTAAAATTATAATATTGAGTACCAAATAGTCTTAGGACAAAAAGACTAGTAGAGAATAAAAGTCACATTTACATTTTCTTTCAAATATGCTTTATTTGAAAGAAATTAAAAATACTTTTATTAGGGGCACCTGGGTGGCTCAATTGGTTAAGCAACTGCCTTTGGCTCAGGTCGTGATCCTGGAGTCCCAGGATTGAGACCCATATCAGGCTCCCTGCTCAGCAGGGAGTCTGCTTTTCCCTCTGACCCTCCCCCTTCTCATGCTCCCTCTCTCAAATAAATAAAATCTTAAAAAATGCTTTATTTTAAAGTATGTATAACATTAAGGAGTATAAATACTGCAGAGAACATTGAGAAATATAGAAGATTATGGATTATACCTATACTATTATTTATACTTGATTTAAATCCTATAGAGAATTGGTGAACTAATTCATCTTAAAATTATTTCCTATAGAACTGTTTTCCTTAAGAGCTGGTTAGAAATTCATCTGCTTCAGAATCACCTGGGGTCAAATAAAAAAATACATACATTTAAGTTCCAGAGATATGAGTTAAATCTCTTGATGGATTTAGAAAGTTTGTGTTTTAGCAAGTTTTGATGTGAGGTTTTTGTTTTTTGTTTTTGTTTTTTTTTGTTTGTTTTACATTCCAAACTATGAGGACTACTATTATACACTCTAATAATAAATGGGAATACTATCATGAGATGGCCAGCTAATATAATAGTCGAGTTCTGAGAATTGAATGAAGTAGTGTGTGTAAATTGCTTATCATGGCACCTATTAGTGGGTACTAAAAAAAAAAAAAGCATTATAAAGTGTTTTCAACAGTATTAATATTTTCTCAAGAAATTTTAGAAATAAAAAGTGCATGAGTTGAAGTACCAGACATAAATTGTACATTTTGTCAAAGTTAAATTAATAGAACAGTGATGTTATTCTTTAATTGTGGAGCTGGGAAAGATTACACTACAAACCCATTTTTTAAAAAAGATTTATTTATTTATTTATTTGACAGACAGAGATCACAAGCAGGCAAGAGAGGCAGGCAGGGAGAGAGAGGAGGAAGCAGGCTCTCCGCCGAGCAGAGAGCCCGATGTGGGGCTCAATCCCAGGACCCCGGGATCAAGACCCGAGCCGAAAGCAGAGGCTTTAACCCACTGAGCCACCCAGGTGCCCCTACAAACCCATTTTTTAATAAGCCTCAAAATGTAGACCTGAAATATGAAGTATAACAGAGGGCATTAATAGGAAATACAATTTTGTTTAAAAATAATCTGATCCTTATTCAAGCATTTGATTAGTCTGAAACTTTTTACCGAAACATTTAAGAAAGAATAAATATAACTAGAGAAAATACACAAATGAAATGAAATGAAAGTGATACAGATTATAGTTATAATTTTAAATATCAAAATCTTATAAGATTAAGACAAGGCTAGAAGAGATGACAATTAAGTGGGCATATAGTTTAAGTTGTACTAATAAGGCAGAGACTCTTACCACCAAGAAATAACCAGAATACTGGAAAAGAGTATAATTTATTAAAATGAAAACATAATATTAGATCAAATAAAAGCCTATCAATAAAAATAAAATATTAGATCAATAAAAGCCTATCAATAATAAACATATAGAATATGTTTTCTATATTAAAATACCAAATATGAAATCACTTGATGAATTTAGAGAAATTTATGGTTTTCATAATGTGAGTAGGAATTTAAAGGTATTAATTATGTGCCTTTAATTCTTTTATTTTTTTTTAAGATTTTTATTTATTTATATGAGAGAGAGAGATCGCAAGCAGGCAGAGAGGCAGGCAGAGAGAGAGGGGGAAGCAGACTCCCTGCTGAGCAGAGAGCCCAATGCGATGTGGGGCTGGTTCCTAGGACCCTGAGATCATGACCTGAGCCGAAGGCAGAGGCTTAACCCACTGAGCCACCCAGGCGCCCCATGTGCCTTTAATTCTTAACTGTCAGGTCAGCATACTTTAGGAATACCTTAATAATATGTTATGATAAATAAATAAGAAAGTGACTTAAATTTCACATTGTTACTCTGAAAGGGAAATATCAATGAATTGGTGATAGCTTAAGTTTGGAATGATCTGTATTGTCTTTTTGCTTTTTAATAAAATAGTCAAAATTCTAAAAGCCCTATTTTCTTTAATAAGCACTTTTTATAGCTTTCTAATCAAATAAGAATTTTCTAGTCAATTACTGATATATTCCTACATGATTACTGAGCAAGATGTTGTGGTATTACCATTCCCCTAATTGGACTAAATTTTAGGTTTCTTCTTGACTCTTGGCCCCTGACCTTTGTTTTGTTACACCAGTTACTTAGAAAATTTGCAACTGTAGATTCTTTCTCTGTCCCTTTGAGACGTAAATCTCCCAGTCTCTTGTTTTATACACTGGAATGTCAGAGAGAGATCCATCCCTTTGAAATACAGTCATAAGGAAAAATGGAGCCTCTATCTCCTCGCCTTTGTGGATGGGTAAGGCCCAAATTCAATAAAGGCCAATTAGCAAATGCAGATCTCTTAGTCACATTGATGAACTTTTTCATAGAATCCTCTAGTACTTCCCACTAGCTCACTACTGCTTTGAAAGAAACTCTCACGTTTTATTTCAGGAGAGTTGAGATCAATCTGTCTCTCCTATTGCATTTTGATATGTTATCATTTGCTTATTTGGTATCAAGTAGACTAAATATAATTTAACAACCTAGTGTTTTAAAGAAATGTCCATAATAAAAAGTGGTTCTTAATGGCTACATAGTATTCCATTTTATGTCTGTACCTTATCTTCTTTATCCATTCTTCTGTCAAGGGACATCTGGGCTCTTTCCATACTTCATAGTTTGGCTGTTATGGAAATTGTTGCTATAAACATTGGGGTGCAGGCCTCCAAAAAAGAAAAAAGAAATCTTGCCATTTGCAATGATATGATTGGAACTAGACAGTATTATACTAAGCAAAATAAGTTGATCAGAGAAAGACAATTATCATGATCTCATTGATATGTGGAATTTGAGAAACAAAGCAGAGGATCATAGGGGAATAGAGAAACAAGAAGAAACTAGAGAGGGAGACAAACCATGAGAGACTCTTAATCTCAGGAAACAAACAAGGTTGCTGGAGGGGATGGGGGAGGGAGGGATGAGGTGGCTTGGTGATGGACACTGGGGAGGGTATGTGTTGTGGTAAGCACTGTGCATTGTATAAGAATGATGAATCACAGACCTGTACTCCTGAAACAAATAATATATGTTAATAATTTAAAAAATGAAAAAAATGGTTCTTAAAGTAAAAAGGAATATGGTCATTTAACATCATTTAAATTTTGCCTATGTTTACAAGTTTGTATTAAACTGTGTCATGTCAGATAAAAGCAATCTTGTTTATTTTAAATGCTCATCATTTAAAGCACATAGTTAGGAGTCTGTTAATTTCACGTTAGTAGGAATAATCTAACATTATGGACTCCTTTGCTTTTTTTGTCCTCTATAATAGAAGTACATAATCTTGAATTATGTGTAATTAATATCAGAGGACCCCCACACACATTATTTTAGATGTAGGAAAGTTAAAAAAAAATTGCAGCTCCATACCTGATTTCTTACATTTAGAAAACTTCGGAATGTTCTAAAAACTATAGCATAGCATTTATCATTTTCTTATACCCAGAGCTATTAGATAAAATGATTAAATCCCCATCAATCACTCCATGTGGCAGCAATAACAATGCTAGTGGAACAGAGCATTGTTACAAGATTAGTGCCTCCTGCTTTGAGAGTATACATCTAGGCTTTACCTCATTTATTTTTCATAACTTTCCTACCTTTGACTCAGCATTTAGGAAACAGCAGGAGATTATTTTCTGATGACATTCAATGTCATTTAAGCATTCTATTTAGAGGTCAAAAAATGCATAATAATTGTGAGTCATATTTAAAATTCTAAAATATTAAAGTATGTGAAGAGGTTAACAAATTAGAAGCAGTTTGGGAAATTATGAAAGGATTTTGATTAATCACTGTTATTTATGCATTTGAAGATTACTCTTAAATCCACAGAAGTCCTTCTAATCATAAAATATGTTCAGATTTAGTTTACTCCCTGGTGTTAGTCCTTGGGGAACATCCATAATCTCTGTGTCATCTTACCTATTTTAATACAGAGCCATGCAACTATGGACAATATACAAGGAAATAACGATACAAAGATCACTTTAAGATCTTTGAAAGCTGCATCTGCTTGCAAATGTTACAGAACATTCTATGAGTCAGGACTGCTCAGAAAATAAAAATTTTCCAAAGTACTTCCAGCATAAAATGACTGAACCCAGGGACTTGAATGCTTACCTATCTTTGGGGTAGAGGGATAGAGGAGTGCAATTTAGTACATTGCCATCAGGCCTTTGGTTTTCAGACCTCACCACCAGCACTGCTACTACCTGAAGGTCAGGGTTACCAGAGTCTTACTCAAGAAACTGCTGTTTGGACATTAGGATATACAGGCCATTTCTGGCCACCACTCACTTCTCCCAGAGGATGTATGTCTTCCTGGAGCATCTGAAAGTTACTATCAGCGGTTGCATTGTCTAATTTTCACACAAGTACAGCCAATTGTCAAATCTTAATTTTAGGTATATCCTAGCTACAAATTAATCTGGTATTTATTTTAACTTTTGTTTTTAAGTGGATTTGGGGAAGGCTTTCAAAGTTGAGTTGCATTTTATACAAGGTCACAAAGACATGTGAGAGAGAACAAATTTCAAAGGTGAGAAGGCCAGAAAAAGTAACAGCACATTAAATTCCTTCTCCCTTTGAACCATTTCTTCCTAGTCCCTAAGCATGGAGTATGGGAAATTTTTACTCATTCTTTATTTCTCATGATAAAAAAAAAAAAAAATCTGCAAGGAGATTTTTTCCCTAAAGTCTAAAACTAGTTTACATTCCCATGTCAAAATTTTTGAATCACCCTATTCTAGTTTTCAAAAGCTTTCATGTTTATCTATGTCTTAGTGCATGGTTTGTTAGACCTTAAGCTCTTTGAAGGTATGGATGGGGTTTACATTTTCTGGATCCCCAGCCCCCAAACATCATGGCATGCTTCATAAACTCACTTAAGAAATACTTGGCAAAATAGGGAATAGAATGGTAAGGTGGTAGCAGGAGATCTGAAAGGAAAGTGGATTGCAGAAATGTTTTAAATACCTTGTGAAGGGAGGACTTGAAATTTTAGTAGGGGAAGGAAGAATTAAACAAGATTGTTAAGTAGTAGGAAGTGATTCTATGTGATATATGTATAACTAGGTGGCTGGTGAGAAACGCATTGATTTATTAACTTCTTTGTATGTTCAAATTGAGGGAAATGGCATTTATGAATTGTTGGCAGTTTCAGCGTCTGGAGGTAGAGAATAAATTACTTCTGGAAGAGAATTCCTAGGTTTTGGGAAAAATGACCACGGTGGGCCTTTTTTAGACTAATTTAAAGCAAGTAACTGCCTATTATTCTTGGAGAAAAGTGAGATGTCACTATAAATCTGAATTCAGAAGCTGAAGACTGGGAGATATTAATGTGGTTTGTTGAGAAACATATTTTAAGTTTGTCTTTAGCCAGACTGTGCCCTTGAAGAATCAGAAATGCATTTTTCATCACTATGAATTAGGCCAGATATTATTTAAAATCTAATTGATGTAAATTATTCTATTTAAGATACAAAAATATAGACCTTGGGAAATGACACCATCAATTACTCTGATTATTTTGTTCTGGTGTTTGGAAGTCAACCACATGATGGGTGTGGGTTATTTTCTCAGGAGAACAAGATTTTCCTCTTGAGGAAACTTGGAGACCCTCTGATATTGAATGTAAATGCTTTATCTGAAGACGAGAGGATGCTCTTGCTTTTGAGGTCCAAATAATTTGGAAGTTTGGTTTCTGAAAGTAATGATGTAGAAATTTCTCTTGGCTCCTGTCATAAAACTAACTGGATTCAGTATGAGGCCCTGAAGTACATTTATTAGGACTTGTTAATCCTATGGGTCCCTGAACGCAGCATTACCTGCAATTTATTAATAACTATAGTCTTGGCTTTTACTGGGCCTTCAGGAAATTAAGGGGGTGGCTTGTGTTCCACACTTAGACTAGATTAAAAAAAAACAGGAACTGGATGAGAGAGTCTGAAGTTTTATCAAAGATAGTAAAAATGCACAGTAGTCAGATGTGATACTGCTTTAAATTTGGACCTGGATATAATAAAAACCTACCAAGGGGCACCGGGGTGGCTGTCAATTATGCACCAGACTCTTGATTGCAGCTCAGGTCATGATTTCAGAGTCATGGGATTGAGCCCTGTGTTGGCCTCTGTGCTCAGCCCAGAATCTGCTTGTCCCTCTTCTTCTACTACTCTCCTGCTCTCTCTTTCAAGTAAAACAATAAAATCTTTAAAAAAATAAATACAAGCATACCAGGAAGAACTACCAGAAACTATGAGATGAAGGGAACCTCAGCATAACAGATGTGTCTTTTGTCAGTAGAGACACATAGGCACAATGGAATTCATTCTTCTACTGAACACATAAGCATTGGAGATAGAGCCATGAGCAAGGAAAGGATTGTTATCTTCAATGAGCCTCCTTTCCAATGGGGATGCAGAAAATAAGAAAACACATGAATAAATAACAGTTTCAAGTGATGGTAGAGTCTGTGAAAGAGAATGAAAATGAGTAAGGGACACCAAATGGAAAAAGGTCTTCATACTGAAAATTGAGGAGCACTATTCTCTGAGGAGGAATCATACTAAGAAGTTGGGTTGCATTTAAAGTGTGATGAGAGTTTTCAAGTGGGTTTGAGAAGAATGAAGTTAATTCAAGCTGTTGTGTGATGAGTAAATAGATCTTAGAATATATGTGGAAACTGAGAATCAATTTTGGCAGTAGCTAAGGTAAGAATTGTTGACTCTTGTAGGATGGTAGCCATGATGGTGGTAAGGAATGTAGAATTTGAGAATTATTTTGAAGTTAGAGTCTATATTTACACTCACACACAAATTTTTGAGCCAAAGCAGTTGAATTCATACATTATTTTTCTTCCTTTTTTTTAACCAAAGCATTTAGCTAGCAATCAGTTAAATCATGCATTGTTATTAAATTCCTATAATAACTTTATTTTTTTCTATAATAACTTTAAAGAGGTATTCTCTTTAGCTTTTAATATTTTTCTCTTTATTCTTTGCAAGCTATTCTTCTTTATTTATTAAATGTCTGTGTTACTTAAGGTTTTCTTTTCAGCTCACATCCTCTTCTACTGGAAACAATCTTCCTAAAAAGCATTATATCAATAAATTCAATAACCACCAAAGTGCCTATGGCTTCTAAAATGTATGTGTTCTGTCCAGTTTTCTTTTCTGCATTCCATATACTTACATTCATATACCTATTAGCATTCTGAAATTTGTGCTGGCATTTTGTTTATTTGCCCATACAAATCCAGGCTCCATTCTTTTCCATCATACTCTTTTTGTCCTGGGAAGTTTAATTCTGTGGATTCAGTATCATTCTGGTTTCCCTTGCCCCTTGACTCTCTGATGTGTTAGGCCAATGGGAGGCATTGTGAGAGACTGAAAAAAAAAAAAAAAAACAGTTCAAGGTATCATTTCTGCGGATGTGTCAGGGGGCTTACTCTTCCCTGCTGTGAAGAGGTTTCCCAGTACTGAGTTCATTAAGTTCATGGCTTCTGTATGGTAGGCTTATTTCTGGGACTGTATCTCCAACAGAGTGCCAATAAAATTTCTTTCCTCTTTCCCCTTAGATCCATGAGATGATGATGAGTTTCTCTGTTTCATAATCCCTGAGTGCTTTATGTTCCCTGTTAGTCCTATTAATCTTGCCCATAACTGTGTTAATAGTCCTTTAATTAAATATTTTAATTTTCCCTTAGAGAAAGTGTTAGCAAACTTTTTCTGTAAAGTGCCAAATAGTAAGTAGTTTAGGAATTTTTATTAAAAATATATATTTTGATGGTGTTCAAAATATAGTAATAATTGAATATTATATATAGTATATATATAAAATATGGTATAATAATTTTTTATTAATAAGAATGGGATTCTTTTTTTTTTACTTTATTTTTTGCAGGGGCAGAGAGGATAACATACTGCTTAATTGAATTTTACAGTTAGTGTTTCTTATCACCAAATTAAATGGAAATGCTCATCTATAAAAACTATTCTTAGCTCATGGTCCATACAAAATGGACAGCCGGCCTAATTTGGCATAAAGGCCATGGTTGATCAATCCTTTCCCCAGGGTGGGCCATAGGTGACTGTCTGAGGCCAGAGTAATAATCAAGATAACCAACAGATATGTCAAACCTGTTCCTCCTTTCATAGTCCTTCTCTTGATAACCAATAACCACATCTACATGGTAATTACAGCCAAAATGTTTTCTTCAGATGTTCTCCATTCTATACCTCAGTGCATTCAGTTTAAAATACAAATTGAATTATGTCTCTATTCCATTTAATTTCTTCATCAGCTGATCAAGATCTTCAGGACAAAAAAAAAAAAAAGACTATTTAGTATTCAATTTCCCTCTCTCAAGCCTGCACCCCAATTGTTCTCCAACATGTACCCTTTGCTCTAGTTACACTGATTCATTTGCAGTTCTTTCATATGACCACTTCCTTTATTTACCATACTTCTGAATCATCCGTTGTCCCCTTCCTTCCTTTTTTCTGCTCCATGCTTCATGGAGGTTTTTGAGGTTACTTCATCCAACTAAAATAGATAATACTTTTTGAAAATGCCATTATACCTGTGTATACCTCCATCATAGATTCTTAAGACTCTATCGCAGATGGTGACTTACATATATTATCCTCCAGTTAGACGGTAAACTCCCCAACAATTGGGATAATTCCAGATGCATAGTGGCAACTTAATACATGCTGATAGAATTAACAAATGAGTGAACAGAGTAAATTATTTTTAGTCTAGATCTCAATAATGTGCAAAGATGCTGGTGTAATTTAAAAAATATTTTCTTCACAAAATGTTCCTACTCTATCTTAAAATTCAGTCTACAATATAATATAGTTTGACTGATTTTCTACGAACCTAAGGAAAAAAATGTCACATGCACAAAGAAAAATGTTGCAGTAGACTAAGAGACTATCTCAAAGACCTCATCTTTTGCAGTTTAAAAGTAAAAAGGTGTCAATCAGACATGTAGACTTAGAATTGGCCCTTGTATATAAGCAACTTTGATCCTGAACACCTTTTTGTCCTCATTCATTGTACATAATGGCTCAGAGCTACTCATCAGGAGTTAGAAGTGCCCTGGTTCCTTCCCATCTGATTCTCACCAGCTCTGTGAACTTGGGCAAATTTCTCACTCTTCCACTGTCCTCTTCTCTTTTAAATATGGAATGGGAATAAAAATAGAACTTGCATAATAGGATAAGAGACCCTTAGCACTTCAACCAGCAAAATGTTAAGCTTACAATTTATTAGTTTTTAAGTACAATTATTGTGTTAGTATTGTTGACATTAATATCACCAAGCACCTATTGAGGGAGAGAAACTATGCCAAGCTCTGTAGATACAGAAATAACATAACACTCACCTCAGTGTGTTAGAAGAGAAATCTTAATAAATAAATAAGAGTGGATCAGAGTGAAAGCTATAATTTAAGAAGATAATAAAGAGCAATAGTTAGAATTTCAAGGTGCAGTAGAATTTTAAAACAGATCTTAAAGAATATGGATTTAGATGAGAACAAATAATATTTCAGGCAACATCATAATATATGAAAAGGCCATATACTTAAAAAAGCCCAGTAAGGGAAAAAAAAGAAAAAAATTAATAAATAATCAAAGGCTAGAGTAGAAAAGTGAACTTCTTTTTAAAGATTTTTATTTATTTATTTGTCAGAGAGAGAGAGAGAGAGCGAGAGAGTGAGCACAGGCAGACAGAGTGGCAGGCAGAGGCAGAGGGAGAAGCAGGCTCCCTGCCGAACATGGAGCCCGATGTGGGACTCGATTCCAGGATGCTGGGATCATGACCTGAGCCGAAGGCAGCTGTTTAACCAACTGAGCCACCCAGGTGTCCCGAAAAGTGAACTTCTACTTGAGGTTTACTTTATTCAGGAAATCTCTTACTGCCAGACTAGTTTAGACCCCCAAGTGCTTCTTTATCATTACTGTTAAGCCTTTTTACCACATTGCAATGTCCAGTGAACTGAAGAGCATGTACTGGGTTATATTCAGTGTTACATCCTCCAAAGTCAGCACAGAATAGATGACCCATACTTATTTAAATTGGTGCCAGGCAGCTCAAATGGAAAGCTGGTGTAAAAGACCTGGTCAGAACTAATACTCAGAGTGCAGGGAAGGGTCTTGATATGCAACTCATTTTTTGAAGCAGAACCCAACAGCATTATCATATTGTGAAAGTTGGAATAAAAAGGGAGAATCAATAATTACTTTAATGTAGAGGTTAAAACAATGACTACAAGGGCCTGAGAGGTAATGTTTCTTGAAGTTAGATAATGGTTGTTTGTTTGGTTCTGTCAATTTGAAAATGACTATGGGTCATATGTCAAGCAGGTAGTCTGGTGGTGGGAAAGTGATAAATTTTGGAAGCTGTCTACTTAATAAGATATATCATACCAGAATTCATGATATTTCTGAGGAAGTGTCAGTGAAAATTAAAGAAGAGGTTGAGTCATCTGTAAATACTGATATTTAAAGAATGAGGGGCAGAAAAAAATGAATGTGGACAAGGGGCTCTAAATTTGTTGAAAATCTTTATTGCAGTGATACTAGAACAATAAGGTTACATCATCTGATTTTAACAACATTCCAAATACTATTGTAAAAATTATGACATTGCAAGTTAGAAAGGTTATGTAACTTAGCCCGAAAGAAGGCCTGATCCCTGAGTCAAACCAAAGAGTGTGACACCTGAAACTATATTATTCTTTCTGCCATGCTCTCCATAGGTTTCTCTGATGTATAATTAAGTTGGATGTGTTCTTTGGGAAAATGTCTCTTTAGGTCCTCTGTTCATTTTCAATCAGATTATTTTGGGGGTTATTGGTGTTGAGTTATATGAGTTGCTTATATTATCTTCAATATTACAATCATCAGATATATCATTTGCAAAATTCATCTCCAATTTAGTAGTCTTCCTTTTCATTTTGTTTGAGCACCTTATGTTTGCTTTCAGTGATACTTCTGGATTTTTGTTTCCACCATCTGGAATAATAGAGTAAAAAATTTCCTATAATGATCACTTCAATTGTATTCTACAAATTTTGATATGTGATTCTTCTCTTGCTTTGTCATCCCTAACTTTTTAAATTTGCCTTAGGATTTTCTCTATAATGCATTGTTTGGTAAAACTTATGTCTTTCCTTATAAATATATAGAATATCTTCCTTTATATTTTCATTTTTATTTTCTAATTTTTCATTTTAATCCATTCACATTTTTATAGTTATGTTTGGAGTTATTTCTAATACTATTTCATAATTTCTATATCTTTATTCTTTAATTTATTTTTATCTTTATTCCTTATTCTTACTACTCCCACTCTGATTTCTTGATTTCATAATTTGTATTTGTTTTTTCATTTGCATGTACATTTTTATTGACTCCTTAATTGTCTTTTAAAATTTTGATAAGCTTATGGTGGAATGTGAATGATATTCTTGATCATTAAATCATATATCACTTTAAAGAATATAAAATGAATAGGTATATGATGGTTTTTGCATATAGCAAGTAAAAAGTATGCAAAATATAACAAAATTTGGGTTAAAATGTTTGACATCTCAGAAAAATTAACAAAAATTGGAGAGGGAATGTCTTCCTTGGAGATATATTACATCGTCTTTTGTGGTTTAACTCTGTGCTCTTGTAAGTCTAACCATTTTTCATAAAAATTACCATGATAATTATTTTTAAAAGATCTATTTAAATAATAACGAATTTGTTGTAAATGAAAAAATTACCCATTTGAAAGCTTCATAACAATATATTAAGGGAGGAAAAAATAGCAGAATTATAATTAAGTTTAAAGTGTTTTATTTTGATTTTTAATAATTATTTAAATTAGGTTCCCATTAAAGTGGTTGTTTGGATTATTTTTTTAAAATATCATTTTAGGTAACATTTTAAAAAGTATCTATTTACTTTAGAGACTGTGCACATGAGTGAGGGAAGGAGCAGAGGAAGGGAATCTTTAAGCAGACTCCCCACTGAACATGGAACCCCATGCAGGGCTTGATCTCATGACCCATGAGATTATGACTTCAGCCAAAACCAAGAGCTAGATGCAAAACTGACTGAGCCACCCTAGTGCCCCTCATTTTACACAACTTTAGACATAATTTTTTTATCATCTTTTGCCATAAAGAAATAACCAGGGATGCATTTGCTTGACTGCACTTTGTAGAGAGTGCTTTATTCGAGAGACTTAATAAAGTTCTTGAAATGAGTTTGGAAACTAATGTTTCTTTAAATGTTCAGTAGTAATATTGCAAATAGAATAGGGTTGAAAATGTAATAATTTGTAAAGAACAAACTATCTGTATGCCATAATTTTACATGCAGTTACAAGTGATAAAGAAAAATCATCTTAAGTTATACTAGACTGAGATAATAAATTTTCAAAATCTGCCATTGAATAAAATTATTCACAAACCAGTTTTCATCAGCAGCAAATGAAATGCAGTACAAAGCATGTAAACATTTAGCAAATCCCCAAAGTGAAGTGTTGTAGAGATTTCATTGAAAAAATAAAAATTCAATAAATATTTATTATTTATTTTCTACAAAACACATTTACCACTTTTCTGTGGGAAATATAGCAATGAAAAACATAAAATTTCTGTCTATCTATTTAAAATCTAATGAAACAAGAAAACTATAAAATCACCACAAATTTAAAATATGTTATAGAATGGATATGTTATATAACTTATCTGGTATTATATATAGCATTATATTTATAGTATATAACATATATCTGTTGTACAGCATGTGTAGTATATTTGTGTTATATGCAGTATAATGTGCAGTATAATAAAAATAAAATTTTATAACATTTTATAAAACATATCTGTAATATACTTGTTTTAAATTTTTGATAATTTTATAGTTAAGTTGTTCTGTCTCATTAGACATTAAATTATTAGAGTTAATATGTGGGGAGCTTCAGATGTAATGCTAATACTCATTTCTTGATCTGCTTACTGGGTAAATGGATATGTTCGTTAGTAAAAATTAAGTTGTTCATTGTGATTTATGCACTTTTATAAGTGTATATATATTTTTTATAAGTGTATATTTTACTTAAAAAATAATTTACTTAATCCACTTATATCACTGAAAGTAATTCAAAAGGTACAACTTGTTTGAAATGGTGCCAAACACTAGCTGGACAAAGTTACCTATGTGAGTTTGTTGCCTGGTGTGAGTAGTTTATGATATTCATAGTCAAAGACTAGGATCGGGAGGGAAACATGTATTGTAGTCTCTTAAGAGGGAAGAGAAAGATTTAATTTTCACATTGAACCCAGAAGTTCTCTTATAGTATTTTTTTAAGTATTTCATTGGATGATGTAATTAAAAAGGTCTATTTTTTTCCTTCATGGCTCAAAGCATTTCACTGCATGCTGAAATCCAACTGTATCAGCTCTATATGCCCTGCTTTACTTTCTTTTAATATTTTATATGGACCATTCAGAAAGAAAATTCAGATATAATATAGGCATAGACATTTTTTTGTGAGGCAAAGTGATAATTTGCTACTATAAATCTAAATGAGAAAAGCTTGACTGAACCATTATAAAGGAAAATCAAAGTGTAGTATCTTTCATTTCCTCTTTCCAGATCTTTTTCTTTAGTTCTTAAATTATGATGTTACCTAATATATCCTTTGAGGTTAGACGAATTCCAATAATAACAGAAATCAGTTCTGCTCTCAGTGTTTTCCCTTAGGATCTTTGAGCCAAGAAACATTCCCCTGGGATATGTGAATCAGCACATATCAAATACACGGAGTAGAAAATAGATCACATAGAAATTTTAAAAAAGTGATATGTCAGTATAGACTCCTACCCAGGGATGGGATTGGATTTAAGATGGTTAGGATTTTGGTATGCAGAGAAAAAAATAGAAGATGTGAAAAGATAGCTTTAAAGAGAACTATAATTTTAGCAGAAGCTGAAAATCTTAAGAGCTCACCAGGATTCCAAGTTTCACAAAATTTGGTAACCATCTTGGTCATCTCCAAAATCTGAGATTTTTGATAAGTGACATGAATTTCTTCTATAATTTTGTATCAGACAGAGACACCATGGGAGGCCAAATCTATAGGTTATTAAAACAAACAAACAAAACAACAGCAACAAAAAACAATACTTCAACTACCTCTAAGCAGATTTAAGTTAGTTTTAAAATCACATCTTGAAGATTTAAAATTTTTTATTTTATTATTTTTAAAGATTTTTATTTATTTATTTGACAGAAAGAGAGATTACAAGTAGGCAGAGAGGCAGGCAGAGATGGGGCAGAAGCAGGCTCCCGACTGAGCAGAGAGCCCGATGCGGGGTCAATCCCAGAACCCTGAGACCATGACCTGAGCCGAAGGCAGAGACTTAACCCACTGAGCCACCCATGCACCCTGTGAGGATGTTTTGTTAAGGGAAATCTTCTACCAGCAATTTAGAAATGCTGTGATTTATCATGAACATTTGTCCTGTGAAATGAGGAGATTCCTATTTTCAGGAAAGGCAGGGAATTCCTATTTGTTAGTTTCTATCAGAAATGATGCAACTCCATCCACAACCATAAATTATAGTAAAAGTTATGTGTTTTTAGAAGCTGTATTTTTTTAAAGATTTTATTTACTTATTTGTCAGAGAGAGAGAGAGAGAGCACAGGCAGACAGAGTGGCAGGCAGAGGCAGAGGGAGAAGCAGGCTCCCTGCCGAGCATGGAGCCCGATGTGGGACTCGATCCCAGGACGCTGAGGTCATGACCTGAGCCGAAGGCAGCCGCTTAACCAACTGAGCCACCCAGGTGTCCCGAAGCTGTATTATTTATGTTTCTATATATCACACTACCCACTTATGCCACATATTTATTAGATGAATAAGCTAAATAATTATGATTTCTTATAAAGCCTCATCAATTTTTATAGGGTAAAATTAATAGTCTTTATCTCAGGATTTAGAATCCACTTTAATTTGATACCAAGCTATACTGTTCTGTGTATTATGGTGAGGAAACAACGTGTATTCTGAAGTAGAACAGGAATGTATTGAAAGTGCTGCTGATAGCTGTTTTTGTAATGCATAGACTACATTGTGCAGGAACTTAGATTAGAAGCTTCACACTTAGTAACAAATTATTTTGTTGCTTTGGCATTGCTGAAACTATTACACAAAAAATTTCATAAAGGAAGTGTCTAACATACCAAAAAAATGTATGTATAAATATAATCTTAAGACTTCTTCCATTTAGTTTGTTTGAAGAGCTAATCTGCTTGAAGAAGCAATTAAAATGCTTTCATTTTAAGTGTATATTAAATCAAATATGATGATGTAAACATTCATTATAGATTTATTTTGATATTTGTTCTGCATAAATTACAGATATATGCATAATTTTATCTTTAACGATCTAATAACATTTGATAATCAAGACACACAACCATGTACTACTTACAAGTGATGATGTTTAGCTAATAAGATGACTTTTTCATTGCCTAATTTATAAATAAACCAAAGAGATGTATTAGAAAAGCTATTCTTATAGCTTTCTTGCCTATGAATATCTTATCTTTATTAACTTCATTATGTTTAGTATTTATATTATTGATAATTTTTCCATCACTGTCACAATCCAAATGTCCTAGATTGCATGAGAAATTCCTTTTATTTTTAATTTAGCTATGTTTATTTAAACTGCCAAAAATATATACTTTGTGTTTTCCAAGTCAAAGCCAGGAATTACTTGGGCCCTCAATCTTAGTGTGTGATCTAATTTCAAAATAAGAAGGGCATGTGCAATATATCTTATTAGCACTTTTTGGCCAATGAAATAGAAAAAGTCTCTGAAGTGGTGTAGTATAAAGAAAATAAATCAAATTGAGGAAGATTTTAGACTCTGCCTCTGTTGCTTTATGTGCTGGAATAGGGGTGTGGTAGTGGACCCAAAGTGACTATATTTTACCCACCATGGGGAAAAAAGGTGATAAAGCAATTGTAAATGTAATTTTAGTGATATGATAATATCAAGTCTTTAGGAGGAAAACAACAACAACAACCTGGAACTGCCTACCTCTAGGATTTTGTGACAGAAAATACATACAGGCATATCTCAGAGGTACTGTGGTTGGTTCCAGACAGTGCAATAAAGCAAATATTTCTATAAAATGAGTCAAATGAATTTTTTGGTTTCCCAGTGCGTATAAAAGTTCTGTTTACACTGTACTAGAGTTTATACAGTGTGCAACATGATTATATTTTAAAAATATACATAAAAATCTTAAAAATGTACATACTTATATTAAAAAATAATGTCTTGCTAAAAAATGTTCACCACCAACTGAGCTTTGAGTGAGTCATAATGTTCTTGCTGGTAGGGGGGGTCTTGCCTCAAATTTGATGACTGCTGACTGATCAGATAGTGGTTGATGAAGATTGGGAGGCTGTGGTAGTTTCTTAAAACAACATAACAATGAAGTTGTCCTCATTGGCTGCCTCTTCCTTTCATGGATAATTTTTCTGTAGCATATGATGCTATTTGATAACATTTTACCCACAATAAAATTTTTCTTTATAAAATTTATTTTAAAACTGGAGTCCTCTCAACCTCTGCTGCTGCATTAGCAAGAAAATTTATGTAATATTCTAAATCATTTGTTGTCATTTCAACAATCTTCCCAGGGTCTTTACTAGGAGTAGAGTCCATTTCAAAAAACCACTTTTTTTTTTGCTCATCCATAAGAAGCAACTCCTCATGTATTACAATTTTATCATGAGACCATAGCAGTTGAGTCACATTTTCAAGCTCCACTTTTAATTCTAGTTCTCTTGCTATTTCTGCCACATCTGCAGTTACTGTCTCCACTGAAGTCTTAAACCCCTAAAGTCATCTGTGGGGATTGGAATGAATTTCTTCCAAACTTCTATCGATACTGATATA
Source organism: Mellivora capensis (assembly GCA_004024625.1). Classification (NCBI taxonomy): domain Eukaryota; kingdom Metazoa; phylum Chordata; class Mammalia; order Carnivora; family Mustelidae; genus Mellivora; species Mellivora capensis. Next base: position 91,595 of record PISX010002545.1, on the reverse strand, counting down.
TTGAGCTCTTCCACTGAATCATGAATGGCCTAAATGGTATCTAGAATGGTTAATCCCTCCCCAATGTTTTCAATTAACTTTGCCCAGATCCATCACAGAAATCCTATCTATGACAGGTAGAGCATTACAAAATAGTATTTCTTACTATTTCTTAAATAGTAAGAAGTGAAAGTAGAAATTACTCCTTGACTTATGGGCTGCAGAATGGATGTTGTGTTAGCAGGCATGGAAATATCATTAATCTGATTGTATATTTCCATCAGAGTTCTTGGACGTTCAGGTGAATTGTCAATGAGCAGTAATACAGTAATATTTTGAAAGGCATCTTTTTTTTTTGAGCATTAAGTCTCAACAACAGTCTTAAAATATTCAGTAAACCATGTTGTAAACAGATATGCTGTCATCCAAGCTTTGTTGTACTATTTATAGAGCACAGGCAGAGTAGATCTAGCATAATTCTTAAGCACCTCGGGATTTTTACAATGGTAAATGAACATTGACTTCAAATAAGGTCACCAGCTGCATTGAACCCCAAGAAGAGAGTCAACCTGCCCTTTGAAGCTTTGAAGCCAGATACTGTGACTTCTCCTCTGTAGCTATGAAAGTCCTAGATGGCATCATCTTCCAATAAAAGGCTTCATATACACTGAAAATCTGTTGCTTAATGTATCCCCCTTTCATGAATTATCTTAGATTTTCTAGATACTTTTCTGTGTCTTTTAAATCAGAACTCACTGTTTCACCTTGCAGTTTTATGTTACGGAAATGGTTTCTTAAACCTCAGGAATGAGCCTCTGCTAGCTTTAAGCTTTTCTTCTACAGCTTCCTTACCTCTCTCAGAATTCATAGTGTTGAAGAGTGGCAGGCCCTTGCTTTGCATTAGGATTTGGCTTAAAGGGATGTTGTGTCTGGTTTGATCTTCTATCCAGACTGCTCAAACTTCCTCCATATCAATAATAAGGCTATTTTGCTTTCTTAATTTCCTTCAAAACCTTTTCCTTTGCATTCATAACTTGGCTGTTTGGCACCAGAGTCCTACTTTCAGCCTCTCTTGGCTTTGAAAATGTCTTCCTCCCTAAGGTTAATCATTTCTTTTGAAGTATCTTAACTGTTCATTGATATCCTTTATATTTATTCAGTGTATATCAGATTACTCAAATCTTTGTTTAAAATTTTTGGCATTAATTCCCTGAAAGACTGGCAAAAGTATTTTTGCATACATGGTTGATTTTCACATTACATAGTTAATATTTATAAATTTTATGTTTCTTTTGCACATCTTTATAGCTTTAAACTTTCAAGAGAGAAATCACATACAGAAATACATACTACTCAAAACGTAACAGTCAACAGTTGCCTAGAATGTGGTTTACAATATAGAGTTACAAACAATACAGACTATACATAACCCACCTGTCAGTATACAGAAAATAGTGTATCATACTGAATTCTGGTGAGAATCACTTCGGCCCAGAAAACCCCATTTTCAATTCTTCTCTATGTGTAGAAGATAGACACCAAACCATTTTCCATATATCTGTATATATTTTTAACCAAATTCTGGTTTAAAACTCACAGACTGACCACATGTAAATACAAATATTAGGAAAGTTTTAAAATACATAGGGGAAAACATGTGTTATGCATTGTGATGAGTTTTTACAGTCTAGCTTAAAGGCAAAGGTGGTTTTATGTCCAAGTTAGAACTTTATGGCATCAACCTTTTACTGGCACTGAGCTCTGCTAACTCTTTTAGGTTAATCATTCCCAGCTTTTGATTTAAAGTGAGAGACCTTGAACTCTTCCTTTCACTTGAACACTTACAGGCCATTCTAGAGTTATAAATTGGCTTAACTTCAATATTGTTGTGTCTCTAGGAATAGAGAGGTCCAAGGAGAGGGAGAGAGATGGGGAACTGGCAAGTTGGTAGAGCAGTTAGAATACATACAACATGTATCAGTTAAATTTGCCATCATTTATGGGCATGGTTCATAGTTACAATACAATAGTTACAATTACAATAGTTACATCAAAGATGATTGATTATAGATCACCATGACAAATATAAAAATAGTGAAAATGTTTGAAATATTGTGAAAATTACCAAAGTGAGCAAATACTGTTGAAAAAAATTATGCTGATAGACTTGTTTGACATAGTGTTGCCACAAACCTCCAATTTGTAAAACACAGTATCTGTGAAGCACAATAAAGTAAAGCAAAATAAAATGAGATATGTCTATATCTGGAATAGAGCCTGAAGAAGTTCATGCCTAATGATATTTTCAAAAACAAAGGGCATCTTGGTGAGCAATTAAAAGGTATTAGTAGTGCTATTTTTAATGATGTAACAACAATCAAAATGGCAGAATAGTTATAAAGAACTGGGAGAGGGTAAGCCAATAAGATACTTTTCTGATATCACATTATTACCTGGCAGTCTGGCAGTTGTGATAGTATATTAGTATACTGTACCCACTCAGGAGCAATCAGATTTCCCACGGTAGAAAGACTGCAAAATGTTCCCCATGCCACTCACCATTTCAACAGCAAAACACGAGGGGCTCAAGTGGCTTACAAACTCTCAAAAAATACTGGGTGAACAATAGATTATTCTGACTCGGGATAAATCCTGAGTCCCGGATTCAAAATAAAATCACACTAATTACGGGTAGTCTGGAAAACTGTTCACACGATCAAGTCTGCACACTCTTAGAATGTCTGGAGAGATAATCTCTGAACTACTAGTCTCTGGGTGAAGATAGGAGCAAAACTGTAAACTCCATCAACTGTAAGCCACACCTACATACAACTGTAAAGGGTAAAAATGTAATTGCCTGTGGTGGCTTAAGTACAGCCTTTGATTAATAAGTAGTTTATGTAGACCATGGAAAGCCAGATTAGGATAAAAATAAAGGAAAAATTCTGAGCAGGGCCATTAAAGGTTGTATAGTGTGGAAGAAATAGGCTTCAAGGAATTTCTAGCCAAGTCTAAATAAAGCCCCAAGTCCCAAGAAAAGAGGGGTGGAATTTCAGGATCCAGAGATGTTACAATATGTTACATAAAATTATATTCTATGTAATGTAGAAAATTATATATTTAACTTATATAAAATAGAGTATATTTTATAAAATGTTAAATTTTTAACAAAAGTTATGAGACCCACTAACCCCAAAATTTGACCTGTATGTAGGAGAAAAAAAGGCAAAAGAGACTAATTTTAGGGATTAGTTCTTGCCCTGATGCTGGACCAGGAAGACCAAAAGTTCAAAGCACTTAATATAAATATGTTCAAAGAAGTAAAACCACTTTATAAAAATTACAGGATATAATAATGCTAATAGTAATGAAAAGAAGTTTTCAAAGGCAATTCTGGAGGTGAAAACTACAATGACCAGATGAAAATTTCGTAAAAGCATCTGAGCAGTGTATTTGAGTTGCAGAACAGATTTGATCTGAAGTGGACCAACCAAGATGGTATATTCTAAGCAAGAAAAAGGCATGAGGAAAAATGAACAGTCGCCAACATGTGGGATACTACCAAGAATATCAACATATGTATAATGGGAATATCAGGAAAGGTAGGATAGAAAGGAGCAGGAAAAAATGTGAAGAGATATGGTTTAAAATGTCCCAATTTAGAGGATGAAAACCATTACTTTCCACATCTAAGAAGCTCAATGAAACTGAAGAAGGATAAACACAAAGGGGCTCAAACCCAGATATATCAGTCACAATGTTGAAAAACAAAGATGAAATTTTGAAGGCAGTAGAAGAAAATGATTTAACCATATATGAAGGAACCATGAAAAAATTGTTTAAAAACTTTTCATCTGACACAATGGAGGTCAGAAGATACATTCAACACACTGGAAGAAATAATGTAATTCAGCCAAGAATCCTATATTCAGCAAAGCTATTTTTCAAAAACTGTCAAGTAAATATTTCTATATAAACAAAACTGACAGGTTCCATTGGTAGAAGACCAGTCTTAAAAGAAATACTAAAGGAAATTAATTAGACTGAAAGGAAGTGGCCCCAGACATTGATACAAATTCATGAGAAAAAAACAAAGCACTACTATAAAAGAAATTATGTAGGGAATTAAAAAACCAGTGTAAACACACATTTCTTTTCTCCTTATTCATTTAACTGATTTAAAAAATATTTGCACCTTAAAATGACTGTGTTTTGAAAATGTCAGTATGAATTTTTCCCTCTCAAAGATGTGTCTGGTAGTGGGGAACAGAATGAATGTGAAGAGTAGAATAGACCGTGAAGACTTTTTTACTTTTAGAGAATTAGGGTGCGAGAGAGCTTGAAAGAGTTCAGATCAGAAAAGGTGAGAAACATTGAGGCCGTGTTCTTTCTAGAATCCATGATGACAGGTGTGAAGAGCATTTAGTAAACATGTGACTTGAGGTTTGAGTGGAGTAGAAGTCCAAGGATAGATTCCTAGAAGCACTGTGAAACATGTGAACTTCTTTGATTCATTTCTATTTGCCTACTCTCTGGTAGTCTGGTAGTTGGGGTTTTAGCTAGGCTTATGTGCAGTAATATAGAGCTAGAAGCTTGGTCTGTCTTGGAAAGTAATTTGTTGCCTTTATATAGTTTATATAAGGTTCAATAGAATCAGAAGAGTGAATTTGGAAGGAGATGGGGTTTATTTAACACTGAGAGAAAAATTCATCTGTGTGAATTTATAATTGGAAAACTAAAATATTCCTGCAACAAGAAAATAAACTCAGAATTCAATTTAACTTATCAAAAATATTGTTTGATTCTATGCTGGGCATTATATTATGGATATCTCATCAAAGTGCTTTGAGGTAAATGCTTTGTTGGATAATCTTTTGGAGAAAGTTCAGAAATCCCAGTTATTGTTTTAAACTTTGTTTGTATGGGAAAGCATATGTATAATAATGGGTGATAGAAAATTTGACAAGTTAGCTAAGAGTTGTTTTTAAATATTTGATTTTCAGGTTTTCTCTGACAATTCCTACGCACTTATATTCTCCCATTATAGTATTAATGTCAAAAGAGAGAAATTCCATCAAGAATACTTTTCCTACATATTCCATAGTCACCATAGTATTGATTTAACAAAGCCTCCTTGATGATATCATGAAATTATGACAACATTTAAAATATTTCCATGGAATTATCCTTATATACCTGATCATAAATGACCATCACACTTTTTAATATACAGCATGATTTTTGTTTGCTTACTGGGGAATTTGAAGTTAATTCATGGTTACTTTAAAATTTATTTCCCAGACAAAACTAATATCCTGCACGCATGTTATAAAGGTGCTACAGCTCGGTTGCATGCACCATATTTGGATGTAGTGGCTTTTACTTAATAAACAGCCATATTTATCCATCTGGAATAATTGATCCTTTGATTTCATTTTTTTTCTTTTTCTTGTTTTTTTCCATCAAAATTTTATGCATACTGCCAGGTGGACTCAAACTGTCAGAGCCTTCATAAAATGAGAGTCAAGAACATGTTTATTTTGTTTGCTAGACTTTTGCAGCAAATTATAGTAATGTGGGACTACCTTTAGGATTTATTTTATAATAACTCCCACTGACAGGACAAACACGAATTGGGTACTATTAACAGGCCAACTGCAACTAGATATCTGGAACAAAGACAATGGCTAGTCTTCAGCCGCTGTTTAGCTGTTAATGAATATACATGCTTTAAACAAAAGGAAAGGGATTCATCTTCAAAAAATGTGTGCAACCCCAATATTCCCATGATGGAACAACACTTTCTTAGTATGCTAGTATTTATTTCCTAAGGACTTAATAAAGTCTTCCTGCCATCTTGTCTAGTAATGTCTTTTGCCTGGAAGTCATGCCTTCCCTGGGACAATTACTCTGAGTTGGAGCTGTTTAGTTCAAAATTTGTATATCCCAGTATTTAAAACAGTTGGATCTTCAGAATAATACTTTTTCTTCATGCTTTTGTTCTTATTGTTCTCTTTTTGTTTCATTGCTGGGAAGAACTGCAGTGCTGTTTTCCTTATTAGGAATGTATTTTTCAGCACATTTTTGAGGCCTAGCTTCATTATGAGATGAATGAATAAGCTCTGGGTCAGTAGTAAAGACTGAATACCAAACAGTTAAGATCACCAGTATGAAGTAGCTGTAATTGTGCACCAGGCTTCAGTATCCCCGGCAATTTCTCACTTTAGTTTACCATAAAACTCAAGGCAAACAAATGGCAAAGCAGCAAAGAGAATCAGATCCCGAGGGTTTTGCAGTTTAGTTTAGCTGCTAATAGCTAACATTGAAAACCAAAATAACAAAAAAATATGCATTGAAAAAATTGTGCTGACTTGCTGCAACCCTCTGTACTCATTGGCTTTTAACCTAATTTATATACATCTGATTATGCCCCATAAAATTTTAGAGGTTCCACTGTAGTAAATTGGAATTTGTTTTGTTTAATAAAAATATTGCCAGATAGCAACTGCCAGTTAGAAAATTAGATTTAATTTCCCTTTATGAGTAATTAGCTGTTAGCATCTCAGCTCTTCATATGCATATAATTAACTTTTCTAATCAAATATAACTTCTTTGGTGTTGAAGATAATACCATGAGCTTTGTCATCAAATATTACACTTCCTTTTCATGATGGATTTAAGTTAAACAAATTGTTTACTCTATTGTACTCATGGGATTTTTACCTGTAAATGGGAAGCAAACAGGAAAGAATGTAAAGAGTTTCTAATGTCAAGGTTTCTTTGTTTGGAAAGACACTTCAGTTCTAAATTTCTATTTTAAAGATGCTACTGAGACTGAAATTGCAATCAGGTATGTGAAGCTTTGGATATGAGCAGGTACTTGGTTGCTGCATTCTACACTGTGCCTCAGGTCACCCAGAGCATCATTTACATCAAAATGATTCAATGCAAGTCTGGCTCATTGCCTGTTATTCTGGGTGAGATCTCAGAGATAGAGCTACATGATATAAACCTAACAGTTTAAGAAGTGACAAATCCAGCTACATTACTTAATTTGGCAATATATAATTTTAAAAGGTAATTGAATATTTGATAGAACTTATAAATTTAATTTGTAGAGAGGCATGATCTTTTAAACAGAAATTTAATTAATACTTATTTCTGAATTAACTATGTAATCACTCTCAAATGGTGGTTTGCTTTGGATATTGGGAACCCAGACGTGGCCTCTAAGAAAGATGGGAAGTACCGAATGACTGTTATATATTTGATATTGCAAAAGCAGTAAATGTGGGAACGTCTTTACAAAATGGTTGCTCATTTAAAACATGCCAATCCTACTAACATATGTATAGATTTTGTTCAACTAAGAAAAATCCTTGCTGTCTCAGTTTAAGAAAGGAAACAATTATTATAGTAAACCCAAGTGTTCTTCCCCTGACTCATTAAATAATTCCAAATATTCTAAGGTGCTTTTGCCAGGACCACTACTGAATTATGGCTCTTAGCTACCTATAGTGGAAAAGAAAAGTATATTTTTAAGACAGTAATTGATCTTGCAGAATTTCTAACTTTACCTGAAACAAATCATACTAAATTTTTTTCCTTCAATACTGAGAGAAAAATTTACTCTTCTTCTAGAATAAGAATAAGGGAAAAACCTGAATCTCTCTGAAAAAATTATATAAAACCCATAAAATTAATATATGTTCACTTTTTCCTTAGAATCACAAAATATTTTACCCAATATTAATTGGTCACCTGTATAGCATTATCTTATTTATTTGCTGGTTTTACTATAAAAGATAAACTATCATCAAAAACTTGTTACTTGTGCATAATCCATTCCAAAAGCAAAAGCAAAAAATAGCTATCATTAAGTTTTGTGTATTTGTTAAATGTTCTGAGCATGCATTAATTTTTATGGATATGAATATCTAAACATGAGGAAAAATGCATTGCTACTAAACTGATGTTTATTTTTTGCTTTCACAATGTGAATTATTTATTCATACATAGAATATGTTCTGTGGATGTGTACCCAAGGAATATTAACTCATTTTAATAGGAGTGTTAATATAATTAGTAAATGGAGTCTTCTCTGTTAGACTTACAGCATTTTCCAAACCCATAGAAATTATTTTTAGGTAACACACATGGTTACCTTCCCTTCATGCAGAAAATTCACAATTCTTCAAGTGTGTGTGTATATAAATCTCATTATAAATCAGTTTTACTCAATCACCTCCTTTAAATAGATGCATAAAGTAACATAGTTTTAAATTCTCTTTAAAAAATAACATTCGGGAGGTGCCGGGATGGCTCAGCTGGTTAAGCATTTGATTCTTGATTTCGCTCAGGTCATGATCTCAGGATTGTGAGAGCAGGCTCCATGCTTAGCATGGAGTCTGCTTGTCCCTCTCCCTCTGCTCTCCTCCTCCCTTCACCCCACTCATATGCCACTTCCTTTCTCTCTAATTACTAAACAAAATCCTAAAAAAAAAAAATTCTGGATATATGGCATAACAGATAAGATATCTGAGTTGAGACAGAAGATACCTGATTTTATGCCTGTAAGATCTGCATTGTACCAGTAGGGAGAGATGAAATTTGCTTCAGCTTTCTAACAAATAAATTACTCTTAATGTATTAATTATATACATTAATGGGGAGAACTTGACTTTTAATACTGGTAAACTAATAACTGGAATTGCCATGGGGTATCTAGTTCTCAAATCAAGAGATAAACACACACACACACATAGACACACAAACTTGAAAACTTTTATGCTCATCTCATTTCCACAAATAAAGAAAAACAAAACAAAGTTCAATGGTGATAGTCAATGAGAGTCCTGGTCCTTTCAAATATAATTGCCAGGATGTAGTATAGTCATTTAAATTATATAACTCTCTTAATCTAGTTTTCTTAGCCGTTTATTGACAGTGTTCATATTCTCCAAAAGCCAGTTATAGGAATGAGGAACTGCAGAGCTGTAAATTTTGATCTGTTTTTATAAATTATGCCATGACATATTTTCACATTCTCTATAAACTGTATGAAAATTCATAGAATGGACAGCATCAAAACTGTATTTTTAAGTTGCTTATTCATCATAGATAAAATTATATACTTGTGCTCAAAATTGTTTTGCTTAGAAATGGCCTTTAAATTTATTAAACAGTTATAGAATATCTACCAGGCTAGAAATGTTGGAAGTGTGAGTAGTATAAAATAAAACTTTTGGCTTAGAGGAGTCTGTGGTCTTGGTTGGGGACATATTATATTCCTGAAAATACTAAATGGTAGAGAGTGGTAGACAGCATAATTACTGGAAAGATGAATCTTATATTATGCAAAGTACTTTTAAATGAGACAGCAGGCTTGGGGGTTCAAGAAAAGAATAATGTAAAATATGAGAGTTAAGCTGAATTTTTAGGAAGAATGGAAAAGCTGGAGTAAAGAGAGTGGTGGCAGAAATTACAGAGAGTGCAACATAGAAGTAAATAAAAAAATATCAGGATTTCATAGAGCATCTGGTTTCATGGGAAAGGAGTATCTCATTGGGGAGTGGTAGCAGGTAAATTGCATGTACATTAAGAATATTTTGAAAAGTCAGTTTTAAAAGATGGATATCTTTCTTTTAAGAATATGGATTATTCATCATTCTGAACAGAGGGATGACAGTGATAGTCTGTTTTAGGGGGCATTGTTTGGTGAAACTGACTTCTAGATCAGCAAGTGGACAGACTCTAAATTAAGGTTATGTGTTTACCAAAAAAGGGTAAAGAGATTATCTTTGAGTAGCAATTCCTTTTTCCCTATAATGTATTTGTTTCCTAAATTTTTATTCCTTTTTTCACACACACAGACACACATGCACACACATGTGCACTCAGAGGATCAGCCTTTATTCACCTAAATTGTTCAAGGGAGCCACAATTGGGGAGCTCAAAATTGAAAAATAATTTTAGTTTGGCTTTGGAATGCTTAGTAAAAATTATCAATGCTTACTCATTTTGCCAATTGCTTTTTTTTCACTGATACTAAAATGAGTTTATATAATAAGTTTGACTTACGTTGTAGCCACATCAGGCTTTTTGTCATTCCCAGGACACGTTGTCTCTTCAGCTGCTTCTGTACATTGGTCCTGGCCAGTCTCATGCCAGGAATGCTAGCTTTAGCTACTATTATATTCTTAGAATGTGCCAAGCACTATGCCAAGTGCTTTTTATTGATCAGCTCATTTAATCCTTACAACAGTCTTAGGATGTTGATTTTATAAATGAAGTAATTGAGACCCAAAAAAAACAGTAACTAATTCTGTCCCACACTAGGTCATGAACTAATTGAGGGCTGATTCCATGTATTCATCTTCTGTCAGTGACTATCACAGTGATATTAAGTGTTGACTGATTAATTACATAGTTGATGATGAGGAAGACACAAGCAATTATACTAACTTGGTAAGATCCAGCATTATGTAAAATGACATCATACTTACATGGGCAAGGCCTAAACGTTAGGGAGTAGAATGTTCATGTAAAAGACAAGTAGATATCTAGTCAAGTTACGATGCAATTATTGGAGAAGATCTCACAATATTCTCACAGATCATGAACCCCAACACAGAGCCACATTTTAGATTCTATTATCACCTAGATGAATTCATTTTTAATATTTAAATGCTAGCACCTCAGTTTCTGACCAAAACGTTTAATGTTTAGTTTATAATCTATTGAGATACTCGGTGCTTTTCTCAACAGTGTTCTCCAAGAAAACATGATCACCTTAGTCTAATTTCCCCCTCAGACTGGTGATGAGTTGGCCTACTACCTTATTAATAGTCTCAAAATTACAGTCCTGTATCCTTTACTGCATCCATCATTCAACCCACAACACTTGTTTTCTATTTTCCTGCACTAAAAGATTAATTACTTTTAGAAAAAACTGCAAAAATATTTGGAATGGTAGATTGATACAACTTCAATATTTGTTTTCAGTTCTAGCTGAGCCATCTACAGTACATGCCAATATTTTTAAAAAGCAAATTTGTGCTCCTTTTTTCATTAAGTCCTTCTCATAACTTTAGAAATCTTTGTGGTCCTTTACAAAATTCCAAACCATTGCTGTCAGAAGCCATGAGCCCTCTGACTTGGCTCACAGGGCAGTGGCCTACATTTCCTGACTTGATTGTCTCCTCAGGAGTGCTCATTAAGCCTTTATACTTAATATTTTACTTACTCATTCTTATATCCCTGGAACCTAACACATTTTCTAAAATATCACAACCAATCAGTTGTTGAATTAAATGAAAAAAAAAACAAACAGTAGTTAATAAAAGTGAGGTTGATAACAAACTAGTAGTCAGAAATGGGGATAAGGTATTCAATCTGATGATGACTAGAGAAGCAGCAGTAGTAGATAGACACTGGAAAATTGAATATGAGTGCTTGAAGTAAAGTGGAGGCCAAGCCCCAGAAAGAACCATGTCTGAACAGTAACTATGATTAGTCCAGTCTTTATATTGTGTTTTATGAAGAAACAACACAATGCCTTCTGTTGGCTCCAGTTTTAAAGAAATAGAGCTTAGCCCATGAGAGAGAATGCAGTAGCTATCCTGCAAAGAGGGTTGGGTTATCCGAGTTAAATAAAAGGTGTGTCACAAGGCAGCTGGCTTTTATTCTAGCCTCTCTTTTTGTTAAAATCAATGGGCACAGAAACCCTGATATTTATGAGAACTTCCTTCTTAAAGGAAAAGGATGGCTTGAACAAATTGCAGGTATAGGTTAGCAATGGACACTCAGAGCTATTTGGAAATTTGTTTTACTGTTTTTATTATGAAAGGAAGAGGAGGAGTATTTTAAAACCAGACCCATTGATTCTATATTTCACTTTTCATACATGTCTTTGTATCCTCCCAATTCTTTTTAAAATGAAAGGCATTCTTACTATCATATTTTGAATAAGGAAATGAATGCTTAGATAATTTGCTTACAGTCATTTATTGCATGGCAGAATTGGATTGGCAACCACATTGTCTTTTTCCATTATCCTGTACCGATTAATAAAAGAAACTGCATCCTCCTTGGGTGGCCTGGATACAAAGCAGGATTAGATAACTTGGTAAGAAAGTTGAGGAGATATTTAATTTATCATGCTAAGCCATTAAATAACATTTTCTTCTAAATGATGAAAGGAGGAAGGAGCTGCTAGTTAAAAGGAGAACGTCAAAATTGAAAAGCCCTTAGAGAAGTGGGCACAAGTATTTTTACTTTCTACCTCTCTATCTCAACTTCTTTAATTCCTGGTCAAGATAAGATGTTTTAAGTCTGTTACATAAAGTTGGGTAATTAATATCCACTTAAATATCTGATAGGTATAAGAATTGATTATTGATTTAACAATTTTTTGACCTGGTAGATACTGTAAGGAAAATTCAGACCTTGGAAACAAATTTTAAGGTGCATCTCTCTGTAATTCATTTTTAGGAAGGGGAAGTATAGTAAATGAATTATCATTGGTGACCTTGTAGGCAGAATATTTTGCAACCTTAAGGAAATGATACCTAATTAATGTTTTCATTTTATTTTATATTGAAGTTTACACTTTATGCTACTGATTACATATACCTAATTAATTTTTAAAAAGAATTTGTTCATACTAGCACCACCTCTTCCATATTTTTTTTCCCTCTGATGGACTTAAAAGTATAGTATTTAACAATAATTCTATATTTATTCAAACTTTTAACTCTTTCTCCCCAGGGCTTACATGGTCCACAATCAGACCAATCATTAGCAGATATGCTTAGAGTGGCAATACATAATGCTAATTCATACCTAGGAGGATCCCAATCTTTGGTACCTATTTCAAACATGAAATTATTAATTAGCTATTAACATTAATAATTACCATTAATCATTAAGTATTAATTATTCAATAAGTCATTAATGGTTTAATAATTAATAAGGAACTTATTTATTATTAAATGAATCAATAATTTATTGAATAATAATGTATTATGGTTATTAATTATTAAATTATTGATTACTAAATGGTTGTAAACATTAAATACTACCTTTAAGCACTCATTTTGTATAATATCCAATAGTTCTTTAACCATGTGAATTGTCTTTAATTAACAAAATCAGTTAATTACATGAGATATTTTTATTAACGTATAATATATTACTTGTTTCAGGGGTACAGGTCTGTGATTCTTCAGTCTTACACAATTAACAGGACTCACCATAGTACATACCTTCACCAATGTCCATCAACCAGCCACCCTATTCCTCCCACCCCTTTCCCCTCCAGCAACCCTCAGTTTGATTCCTGAGATTAAGAGTCTCTTATCGTATGTCACCTTCTCTGGTTTCATCTTGTATTATTTTTCCCTCCCTTCCCCTATGACTCTCTGTCCTTTTTCTGAAATTCCTCATATCAGTGAGAACATGTGATAATTGTCTTTCTCTTATTAACATATTTTACTTAGCATAATACCCTCTAGTTCTATCCACGTTGTTGCAAATGGCAAGATTTCATTTCTTTTGATGGCTGCATAGTATTCCATTTTATATATATAACACATCTTCTTTATCCATTCATCTGTTGATGGACATCAAGGCTCTTTCCATAGTTTGGTTATTGTAGACATTGCTGCTATGAACATTGGGGAGCATATGTCCCTTCAGATCACTACATTTGTATCTTTAGGGTAAATACCCAGTAGTGCAATTGCTGGGTCGTAGGGTAGCTCTATTTTCAACTTTTTGAGGAACACCATACTGTTTTCCAGAGTGGCTACACCAGCTTGCATTCCCACCAACAGTGTGGGAGTGTTCCCCTTTCTTCATTTCCTGGCCAACACTTGTCATTTCCTGACTGGTTAATTTTAGTCATTCTGACTGGTATGAGGTAATATCTCACTGTGGTTTTGATTTGTATTTCCCTGATGCAGAGTGATGTTGAACACTTTTTCATGTGTCTCTTGGCCATTTGGATGTCTTCTTTGCAGAAATGTCTGTTCATGTCTTCTGCCCATTTCTTTATTAGATTATTTGTTCTTTGGGTGTTGAGTTTGATAAGTTCTTTATAGATTTGGATACTAGCCCTTTATCTGATATGTCATTTGCAAATATCTTTTCCCAACTCTATCAATTGTCTTTTGGTTTTGTTGACTGTTTCCTTTGCTGTACAGAAGCTTTTGATCTTGATGAAGCCCCAATAGTTCATTTTTGCCCTTGCTTCCCTTGCCTTTGATGATGTTTCTAGGAAGAAGTTGCTGTGGCTGAGGTCAAAGACGTTGTTGCCTGTGTTCTCCTCAAGGATTTTGATGGATTCTTGTCTCCACGGAGGTCTTTCTGGTGTAAGGAAATGGTCCAGTTTCATTCTTCTGCATGTGTCTGTCCAATTTTCCCATACCATTTGTGGAAGAGATTGTCTTTTTTTCCTTTGGATATTCTTTCCTGTTTTGTCAAAGATTAGCTGACCATAGAGTTGATGGTCCATTTCTGGGCTCTCTACTCTTCTCCATTGATCGCTGTGTCCGTTTTTGTGCCAGTACCATACTGTCTTGATGATTACTGCTTTGTAATAGAGCTTGAAGTCTGGAATTGTGATGCCACCACCTTTGGTTTTCTTTTTCAACATTCCTCTGGCTATTTGGGGTCTTTTCTGGTTCCATATAAATTTTAGGATTATTTGTTCCATTTCTTTGAAAACAGTTGATGGTATTTTGATAGGGATTGCATTAAATGTGTAAATTGCTTTAGGTAGCATAGACATTTTCACAGTATTTTTTTCCAATCCATGAGCATGGAACATTTTTTCATTTATTTGTGTCTTCCTCAATTTCTTTCATGAATACGCTATAGTTTTCTGAGTACAGGTTCTTTGCCTCTTTGGTTAGATTTATTCCTAGGTATCTTATGGTTTTGGGTGCAATTGTAAATGGGATCGACTCCTTAATTTCTTTTTCTTTTGTCTTGTTGTTGGTGTATAGAAGTGCAACTGATTTCTGTGCATTGATTTTTTTATCCTGACACTTTACTGAATTCCCGTATGAGTTCTAGCAGTTTTGGAGTGGAGTCTTTTGGGTTTTCCACATAAAGTATTATATCATCTGCAAAGAGTGAGAGTTTGACTTCCTCTTTGCTGATTCAGAAGACTTTTATTTCTTTTTGTTGTCTGATTGCTGAGGCTAGGAATTCTAGTGCTATGTTGCATAGCAGTGGTGATAGTGGACATCCCTGCTATGTTCCTCACCTTAAGGGAAAAGCTCTCAGTTTTTCCCCATTGAGAATGATATTTGCTGTAGGTTTTTCATAGATGGCTTTGATGATATTGAGGTATGTACCCTCTAGCTCTACACTGTGAAGAGCTTTGATCAAGAAAGGATACTTTACTTTGTCAAATGCATTTTCAGCATCTATTGAGAGTATCTTATGGTTTTTGTTCTTTCTTTTATTAATGTATTGTATCACATTGATTTGCAGATGTTGAATCAATCTTGCAGCCCAGGAAAAAATCCCGCTGGTTGTGGTGGATAATTCTTTTAATGTACTGTTGGATCTTATTGGCTAGTATTTTGGAGAGAATTTTTGCATTCATGTTCATCAAAGATATTGGTCTGTAATTCTCCTTATTGATGGGGTCTTTGTCTAGACTTGGAATCGAGGTAATGCTGGCCTCATAAAATTAGTTTGGAAGTTTTCCTTCCACTTCTATTTTTTAGAACACTTTCAGGAGAATATGTATTAATTCTTCTTTAAATGTGTGGTAGAATTCCTCTGGGAAGACATCTGGCCCTGGTTTCTTGTTTGTTGGGAGATTTTTAATGCCTGCTTCAATCTCCTTACTAGTTATGGATCTGTTAAGGTTCTTTATTTTTTCCTGGTTCAGTTTTGGTAGTTTATAAGTCTCTAGGAATGAATCCATCTCTTCCAGATTGTCAAATTTGCTGGCTTATAGTTGCTCATAATATGGTTTTATAATTGTTTGTATTTATATGGTGTTGGTTGTGATCTCTCCTCTTTCATTTTATTCATTTGGGTCCTTTCTCTTTTCTTTTTGTTTCATCTGGCCAGGGGGTTATAAGTCTTATTAATTATTTCAAAGAACCAGCTCCTAGCTTTATATCTTTTTGTTTTATTTCATTGATTTCTGCTCTGATCTTTATTATTTCTCTACTCCTTTTGGGTTTGGGGATTCTTTGCTGTTCTTTCTCCAGCTCCTTTATGTGTAGGGTTAGGTTTTGTATTTGAAATCTTTCTTGTTTCTTGAGAAAGGCTTGTATTGCTGTATATTTTCCTCTCAGGACTGCCTTTGCTGTGTCTGAAAGATTTTTAACAGTTGTGTTTTCATTTTCATTTGTTTCTGTGAATTTTTTCAATTCTTTAATTTCCTGGTTGACCCATTCATTCTTTACTATGATGCTCTTTAGCTTCTATGTATTTGAGTTCTTTCCAGCTTCCCTCTTGGGGGTGAATTCCAGTTTCAAATCACTGTGGTCTGAAAATATGCAGGGAATTATCCCAGTCTTTTGGTACTAGTTAAGACCTGACTTGTGACCCAGGATGTGATCTATTCTGGGGAATGTTCTATGTGAACTTGAGAAGAATGTGTATTCTGTTGTTTTGAGACAGAATGTTCTGAATATATCCCTGATGTTCATCTGATCCAGTGTGTCATATAAAGCCTTTATTTCCTTGTTGATCATTTGCATGGATGATCTGTCCATTTCAGTGAGGGGGGTGTTAAAATCCCCTACTATTATTGTATTATTGTCAATGTGTTTCTTTGATTTTGTTATTAATTGGTTTATAGAATTTCCAGTTCCTAAGTTAGGAAGAAATAAAATAGATATTTAAAATTGTTAGTTTTTCTTGTTGGACAGACCCTTTAAGTATGATATAGTGTCCTTCTTCATCTCTTATTATAGTCTTTGGTTTAAAATCTAACTTGTCTGATATAAGTATTGCCACTCCAGCTTTCTTTTGATGTCCATTAGCATGGTAAATTGTTTTCCACTCCCTCACTTTAAATCTGGAGGCGTCTTTGGGTCTAAAATGAGTTTTTTGCAAATAGCATATCGATGGGTCTTGTTTTCTTATCATTTCTGATACCCTGTGTCTTTTGATTGGGGCATTTAGCCCATTTACACTCAGGTAACTATTGAAAGATATTAATTTAGTGCCATTGTACTGCCTATAGGGTGAGTATTACTGTATATTGTTTCTGTTCCTTTCTGGTCTGTTACTTTTAGGCTCTCTCTTTGCTTACAGGAACACTTTCAATATTTCCTGTAGGGCTGGTTTGGTGTTTGTGAAGTCTTTTAGTTTTTGTTTGTACTGGAAGCTTTTTATCTCTCCTTCTATGTTCAGTGACAGCCTATGTGGATATAATATTCTTGCCTGCATATTTTTCTTGTTTAGTGATCTGAATATATCATGCCAGTCCTTTCTGATCTGCCAGGTCTCTGTGGATAGGTCCTCTGCCAATCTCATGTTTCTACCATTGTATGTTACAGGTTTCTTGTCCAGAGTTGCTTTCAGGATTTTCTCTTGTTATTGAGACTTGTACATTTTACTATTAGATGATGGGGTGTGGTCCTATTTTTACTGATTTTGTAGAGGGGTTCTCTGTGCCTCCTGGATTTTGATATTTGTTTCATTCACTAAATTAGGGAAATTCTCTACTATAATTTGCTCCAAATTACCGTCTTCCCTGCCATCTCTTTCTTCTTTTTCTGGCGTCCCAATTATTCTAATATTGTTTCATCTTTTGGCATCACTTATCTCTCAAATTTTCCCTTTATGGTACAGTAGTTGTTTATCTCTCCTTTTCTCAGCTTCTTTATTCTCCATCATTTGGCCCTATTTATCAGTAATTCTCTGTTCTGCCTCATTTTTCCTAGCAGTAAGAGCCTCCATTTTTTATTGTACCTCATTAATAGCTTTTTAAAATTTCAACTTGATTTTAGTTAGATTTTAGTTCTTTTAATTCTCCAGAAAGGGATTTTATTTCTCCAAAAAGGGGTTCTCTAGTATCTTCTATGCTTTCTTCAAGCTCAGCTAGCATCTTTATAATCATCATTCTGAACTCTAGTTTTAACATCTTATTAATGTCACTATTGATTAGGTCCCTAGCAGTTGGTACTGCCTCTTATTCTTTGAGCTGAGTTTTTCTGCCTTATTATTTTGTCCAGGGAAGAATAGAGGAATGAAAGAACAAAATTCTAAAAGGGTAAAAATGACCACAGAAAAATATGCACTAATGAAATCAGAAGAGACCCCAAACCAGCGGGATAAGAAAGAAAAAAAAAATAGGCTGGTGAATAGAACAGAGCCTGATTTGGTGTGTATTTTGGTCTGTCAGAAGAAACTGCCTCCCAAATTTTTAAAGGAAAAAAAAAATATATGTGTATATATACATATATGTATATATGTATATATGTATACACACACACACACAAATGGGGTAAACACAATGAAGGGATGGAACATGACTGTATAGATGAAAATTAATAAAGACTTTAAAAAAGGAATTGATAAGTTGTTTGAAAAAAGAAAAAAAAATGTGACCAGGCTGGAAACTAGAACAAAGCCATACTCTAGATTTAGGGTTTATTTTGGTCTGTCAGAAGAAACTATATCCCAAAACTTTAAAGAAAGAAAAACTTATATGTAACCAAAGATGAGGTTAAATACAATGAAGGGATAGAATATGACTATAAAAGTGAAAATTAGAAAAGTTTTCTGAAAGGTATTGACAAAATAAAATAGTTAAAATAGATTAAAATAGGAAAGAGGAAATATTAAAAAAAACACAGAAAAAAAATGAAAATTTAAAAAATTTAACTTTGCAAGACTAAAGAATCATGGGGGAAAAGCCATGAATTCTATGTGCTGTATTCCCCTAGCACTGGTGTTCTGCATTTCTCATTGATCAGTAAAGTTGGTCTTGGCTGGATGTTCTTGCTGATTTTCTGGGGGAAGGGCCTCTTGCATTCTCAAATGACTTTACCTTAAGGTGGAATTGTACCACAGGGGCTAGGCTAAGTAATCTGCTCAGGTTTGTTCTTGTTAATTTTTGTTCCTTAAAGCATTCTGCAGGGCTGAGATCTTGCCCCCCCCCCCTTTTCAGTGCACCCTCAGGGAAAAGCAGTCAATCACTCCTGTCTCCCTGGTCTCCGGCCCCACTCTGAGCTCACCCAGGCTGTGACCGAGCATTTCTATCTCTGGTACACGGCCCTCTTTGGAGTCTCCAAACCCAGTAGATTCCTGCATCACACTGCTGTGCTGCTCCTCGCAGTGGAGGATGGGGGGGGTGTCTCCCCAGATCTGCCACTTGTGGGGTCCCTGCTCAAAGAGCAGTGGCCTGCATGTGCCAGGGATCATGGTTTATGGCAAACCCAAGCTAAGAGCCCACTTCTCAGCTCTGTCTTTGCAGCTGGCTTCCCTACTCCAATACCTGGGAGCTCTGCCACACTCAAGCATCCCCATTCTTCCTGTGACCCCAAGAGTCCTGAGACCACACTGTGGTTCTCCACAGTGAGGAGGACTCCACTCCACGATTAGCCTCTGGAGCAATGTCCCTCAGTGGAGCAGACTTCTAAAAGTTCTGATTTTGTGCTCTGCTACTCTACTGCTTGCCAGGAGCTGGCCTCTCCCCCGATGGTCTATCTTCCTGTATACTGCCAGAATTCACTCATCTGCACATCCTACCTTTCAGAAAGTGGTCACTTTTCTGTTCATAGGCTTGCTGCTATTCCTATCTTCGATCTCCTATTGAGTTTGTAGGTGTTCAGAATGGTGTGATAACTATCAAGCTGAATTTCTGACACCAGACAAAATTTAGGTCTCCCACTCCTCTGCAATCTTGCTTCTCTAGCAAAGCACTCTCAAAGTAAAAGTGGTCTAATTATATGAGATTATTGAACAGCTATTATGTGTGACGAGGAAAAAAATGGAAATTGTTGGTATTTGTAATCATCTATCTATCCTGCCTTTTTAAGGAGTAATGTGACTAATCTTTGAGGCTATATTGAGGGAATAGTGGGTCTAAAGGAGTATTGGAGAAGTCAAGAAGAGGCTGAATTGTGCCAAATGGAGCTAGCCTTGAGAAAGCCCTAAAGAAAGTTGTGCAAAGTGAGCAAAGGAGTATTAAATCAGGAGTTGGAGGAGAGGTATTGAAAAGAGTAGACATAAGAGATTCTAAAAGAAGTAGAAGTTTTAAGAAATATTGAAAAAGGATTCTTTTATGAAGTCTTATTACAATTATCGAGTTGTACTGTCTAGTCTGACATAATTAGTAAAACTTGGCCCTTATCTTTCAAGTATTTTGATGGAAAGGATTTGTGTGTGAGAGTATATGTTTTGTGTGTGTCTATAATTATATTGGCCTCTAAAGAGTAAGGAAGGGGATAAGCTAAGCAAGTAATATGTGATATCTGAGATAATAAAGACAATAAGAACATATGAATAGACTCTAATAGATTAAAAACTAACAGAAACCACTGTATTTATGTATTTATTTATGAATAAGAATATATTTATTAATATATTGTATTATAAAAACATACTTCTAAATCTCTTATTGATAAAAATAAAAGTTGACGCTCATTCTTTTAACTTTTTGGGCTTATTGAACAAAGTTGATGTTATTGACTAGGTAATGATAAATTGATCTCTGAACTTTTAACCCTAAGAGTTTATTGCATGCTTATTTTCCTCCAGGTTTATATTTTTCTCCTATCTTTCTAGTAACTAGAGGCAGGGCAGCTATCATACATAACTTCAAAAAGAATATTTGATTTTCCCATTTCTGTGCAAAATATTTTATAACCTCTTAGATAATTTTTCTGATCTTACTATGTATATTATATAAAATATAGAGTTACTATGTATTTAAGTATATAACTAAACATCTTTCTTCAAGTCTGGCATAAACATACATATTTAAATTTAAAATGGAAATATTTAATTTTCACGTTAAACAAGAGGAAAATATATATTTGGCTGCTCAGTTATTTAAGTTAGATAAGTTTATTTGTATAATTTCTACCATTCAGTGGATTCTAAATTTGCTTTTAAAAAAGTCACAAATTTAACTTAAATTCCTTAAGACTTTGAGTCACCCAGACTTGTAGAAGTATTCATCATTTGACTTTATATGATTCTGAAGCTTATAGCTGGGAATTTAGTCAACAAAAATATACATGATTATTTTTCACAGTGACTATTAGAGTGCCCACTTGAAATTGAAAATGGGTAGAAATCAGTAACCCTTGGTGATTGATCAGCTTAATACATGATTTCCTTACATCGCATACTCCTCATGCATTTTCAGGCCATAGAGACTTTTCCACTATTAACTCTTACTGTGTTTTGGTGTATCATCTAAAGATAAAATAGCAACTAAACATTTTATATGAGCATGTTTGTATTGTTTATCTGTTACATTATGTGTTCTTTATTGAGATTGTGATGGCTTTCAAATTTGAATCTAAACAACTGTAGTAGTCTCTTGGCCATTCAGGAATTTAGCATGAAATTTCAAATATTCATAATCAACCTTAGAGTTCTAAGTCACAAATAGTAATCAGTAACTTTACTGAAGTACTAATTTGAATCACTCTTGAAATGAGGTTTTTGTTGACAAAGAAGTCGATGGTTTGTCTAGAAAATTCCTCTCGGCTGCTTTGTGGTTCTTCACTTGTCATGTGCATATTTTATGCTTATTTTTGTCAGGTTTCTGTACAAGAAAGAGAAATTAGACCAAGCATTTTAAGCAGAAAGTGATTTAATAGAGTTAATTAACAGCACATAGACACATTAGAAAGAATAGGAGCAAACTTCATATTAGGCTTCAGGAGAGACCATCAGAAAACCTGTAACTGTCCAAGGGAGCTACTAGTTCTGTCACTGTCAGAAAGGCAGGAAAGCAAGAAACCAGTTCAAGAAAGCCCCGTTATAACTGCTGTCCAGCAATGAGCCTCCACATCCAAAGCTGTTGTCTCTCAATGTGTCATGATGCCCATGACTAGACACTGGAAGTCAGCTGCAGGAAAAACTTCCTATGTCCACAGTCATACTTGCCAGGAGATTGCCCAGATCATCAGTAAGACAGGATCTGCCTTACTTATTTGCTTTGACTGTTATGGAGTACACCTAAGTGTTGAAACCTAATTTGTATTCAGAGGGACTTCAGTGAACAGAGGTTTCAAACCTGTGTAGTGTAGGAAAACCCACAAGAAAGTTATGGGAATGGATGCTGAGAGTTAATGGGCCACATTCTACCCAAATGCAGAATTAGATCTGGAAATTTAATATTTTTTGAAGATCTTAGGATTCCTCTTGAATGTCAAGGATCCTATAGTGTACTTAACTATGTGCTGTACATAAGTTCCATTTAAGGAAAATGTAAAGGCAGGGAGAAGATAGGCTCTTCCTTTCTTGACTACTTTAAGAGACTGCAGCCTTATAGCAACTTAGAACACTGAAGAACAGAGACCTCTCAAGTGTGTTTTTAACATTGCAGGCAGTGTTCAAGATGATTTGTGGTGATGGAAGAACTTTTGTGTGTATTCATGTTTTATCTAATCCCAAGTGATGTACAAAATACATCATTTATTAGATTATATGTGTCTATTTAAAAATATTGATGACATTTACTCGAAAACACTGTAGCAGTAGTGATGCATGATAAACACATTTGGAGACTACTAGCCTCAAATAATTTTGTTTAGACATATATGTCATTGGCAGATTCTAATCACCTTTACATGCCCTGTACATGTTGTAGAAAAAAAATACAATTTTAAAATGTCCAGGAAGATTATTCTTGCCCTGTATGATTGGAGGCCTCATTTAGCACAGAGTACTGTATCTCATTGCCTTTTCAGTGTCTGAGAGTAATGTCCATGGACATAAAGCACCCTACATGTCCTATGCCTAAAAAAATAGCAGAGGAAAGAAAGGAAGAGGGAAATGCTCTTCAGGTCTTTTTATTTTTACACAAAAGTAACCAAAAAAAACCCACAGTCTTCACTGCCTGATTTCTCAAGCACACTTTCCAGCTCTCAATTAAACAAACAGGAACTTAGAGGCCATTCAGAGCTCCCTGTTCTTTGGCAGCTGCACACTTGTCCCTTCCTGGCAGAGCTGCACATATTGTCTGCAATACACAACTGGATGTATAATGGCTTTTTGCAACCTTGGATTGTTCTTTGGGCCTTGGCCACCTACACTGAGCAATAAGGGGACAAAATTGAAGAAGCTTTTTAGCTTTTATAGCTTATTGATTTTTATATTTTCTGATGTATTAGAGCAATTTTTCAAACGTATCCTCCTTACCTTGATATCTTGAGTGCAGAGAGAGGATTTCACATTTATTAGCTTTGCTTTGGTAAAAGAAAAAAATGTGTGTGTGTGTATTCTCAATGTTGTCTCAGAGGTATAAATAGTTTGGTATGAAAAAAAATCAATTCTCACAGTAAAATTCAAAGACTGTGTGCAAGTGTTACATAAAAACCAGACAACGGGAAATATACCCTTTCCAACCAGGTAACAAAGATGGTTTTGAAAAGTAGTTTCTGGACTGCAGTTAAACTCACAGATGCTTGATATTTTTCAAATGGAAAAGTTCTATCATAATGGAGAGCATATAATGTGGTAAATACTTTTTATTATCTCTGATCATCCGTGACAGTATTAAACAAAGAAGTGCAGCAGGAATGTCTTCTCCAGGGGGAGTAGTCTTTTCTCAGAGCTCAGACACTGAGACAAGGTGTGAAGCATTTCATGGTAAAGACTCTTTGAAGTTTTGCATTTTAAAGTAATAGGTGCAAAAGGAAATTACTCTGTGGTATACTAGTTCCCTGTTTCATACAAAAGAATTAATACTTTCTATTTCAGAGAGAGTTTATTACTTTATAGTCATGAATTTAACTTGAATATTTTCTATATTTAGAATGGTTTAGGCTGAATATTTCCCCTTTTAAATTTTTTTGGAAAATAAATTCCACGATGTATCAGTATCTTTTAAAAACTTCAAAAACTGCACTTGTAATGTATTTGGATAAGAAAAACATTAAAAACTTTAAGGGATTTTTAGAAACCTTGAGTCTTCCTTCCTCTAAACATATCTTCTATTATTTTGATATCACGAGTCAACTTTATTGAATTTTACTTTCCTTGAGTGCATTTTTCCAAGAATTAACTATTACAATATAGAGAACAAATTAAGTTAAATATATACTCTTGATTTAAAACAAATTACCATTTTAGATTCCTTTTTTACTGGTGATCTACATAAAAAAGCAAGAGATATGATAAAGTTTTTTTCAATAAAAGGTGTAGGGAAGATAACCTTAAATGACAGTGCCAAGTCAATTACTGCATGACCTTTGTAAGGTAGTAAACCTGAGAATAGTTGGTTGATCTATAAATTGGGTAATGATACTTAAACAGGGGTTGTTTTGAGATCAAATAATATGACAGTGCATCATCTTCATTTTTCCTCCTCATCGCTTATGAATTTATTTTCTAGAGCACTTTTTTCGATGTTTTGTTTATTTATTTGAGAGAGAGTGCAAACAGGGTCAAGCAGAGGGAGAGGGAGGAGCGGACTCCCTGCTGAGTAGGGAGCCCAACATGGGGCTTGATCCCAGGATCTGGTGATTACAGGTGGTGTAAATTGAGTTGAGGGCCCTAAACTCATCCCAGGAAAACCTAGGCACTGTATGAAAGAGAGAAGAATAGGTCCTGGAAGGAAAACATGGCAAAAAGGAGTAGATAAGTTCACCTGCATCTTAATTTTATCTAGGACTTATCCTGAGCTTTGCTTTTATATGCACAAGATATTTCATAGAAGCTGTAAAGCCTTGAGCTGCTATGACTTTGGTTTAGAAGCATTTCTTTCAGCCACAATGTGGCTCTTGCCATCCTCAGGTCTTCAGTATAAATTGACTACTTTACATCATTTCCTTAGCTTCTGAAGTTATTGAAAGTTGTCCATTTTAATTTGCTCACTTACATCTGCTGGCAAAGAACAATATGCCAGTGTGGAATATGCCCCCTTTGGTTCACTTCAGTGAATCAAGGTAGGGGTCGGGTATGGTGGTTGAAAAACTGTCACTTAATTCTTAGCAGCTGTGTGAATGCTCTGAATAAAGAATGAGCACCCCTAGGCTCTTTGTACAATGGAAGGAAATCTCCATATGGTCTCTACCTATTTTCCTATCCCATAACTTCCTTTCATCCTTGAAAAGAAACTGCAAAGCATTGCCATCAGTTCTGCTCTAGGAGCAGAGAACAAAGATGATCTGACAGCCCATTCTGTGATCATCACACAACAGATTTCTGGAGTCTAGCCCAGTCTTTGGAATTACCACTGAAGTTCTTAGCAGTGGTAAAATCCCCTTTGCCTGACCCTGATGGTTTTGACTTCAATTTTCTTGACAAGCAAGTTTGTTTTGAACAAAGGACTGGGAGAAGAGGATTGGAGTTGAAGGGAAGTAGGCTTTCTAATACATTGATTGAGAGCCATACAGCTTTGAGTAAACATTGACCTACCGTGATGCTCAGATCACTACCTGAATGGATTACCTGCCAGATGTACACTGGATGTATAAATATGCAGCTTTCCAAATATGGTTTAGCTTGAACTATCTTAGAATCTGTAAATGGTCTCCATTTCTTCTATGGCTTGCTTGTACTCTATATCATTTGCTTTTCATAAATGTTCCATTTTCCATTTTCCTCAGCAAGTATTCCACTGTTTAATATTACAAGCCATGTAGTTTGTGGGTCAAAGCAGAATACACTTGAAAGTGAAAAGGGCGAGACAGATAATATACCAATAAGAACTCTGAGACAATAGGACTAATAGTCATAAACTGGGACATCCCAGGCAAACTGGAACAAATGGTCATTCTTACTTACTTTTACCTGTCAAGGTGATTTGCAGAAGGAAGAACTTGAGGTCAAAGATGTGGCTTTTAGTCTGCTTCGAATATTGCCCTAATACAAATTATGGGGAAATACATTTAGTAATGCCTGCTCTTAGAGCTGTAAGAGTTAAAAGAGATAATATATTTAAAAATACTTTATAAACTGCAGAACGGTTTCAAAATTTAAAAAAAAAAATGTTATCTAAGGGACACCTGGGTGGCTCAGTGGGTTAAGCCTCTGCCTTCGGCTCAGGCCATGATCCCAGGGTCCTGGGATGAGCCCCGCATCGGGCTCTCTGCTCAGCAGGGAGCCTGCTTCCCCCCTCTCTCTCTGCCTGCCTCTCTGCCTACTTGTAATCTCTGTCTGTCAGATAAATAAATAAATTCTTTAAAAAAAATGTTATCTAAGAGACACCTGGGTGCCTCAGTTGGTTAAGCCTCTGCCTTCAGCTCAGGTCATGATCCCAGGGTTCTGGGATCGAGTCCCGCATCAGGCTCCCTGCTTAGTGGGGAGCCTGTTTCTCTCTCTGCCTCTGCCTGTCACTCTGCCTGCTTGTGCTCTTTCTCTCTCTCTCTCTGACAAATAAATAAACAAAATCTTTTTTTAAAAAAAATGTTATCTAAGACCAAGGTGTATTAAAATGGAGAATCATGGATCGGTGGCTACCTGCAAATAAAATCAATTAAGAATGTAATTCCTAATAATGGAGATAAATTTTGCTACTAAAGATCTAAAATTTATATTACTGGTAATGATATATTGGGAAAACTATCCCCTAGGTTCTATATTAGAAAAACAGAAATAACTTTTAGACCAAGACGTCAAGTCACCACAGTGGAATGATTTGGATATTTTAGTAAGTAAGTAAGTAAGTAAGTAAGTAAGTAAGAACTCCTGTCCCATGGAAGTCTAGCACTGGAATAATTGTACTGGAGGGACTCTGGCTCTGTATTTGTACTCATAATTATTCAAAAAGGCCACATGAACACTGTGTTGTGAATTAAGTATAGTAATAACCTCTCACAAGACTTAAGAGACTAGAATGAGCCTACTTTGCACAAAAGGGAGCTAGTGTTTTTATAACAAATACCAAGTGTTCCTCCTGTAATGTATTATGATATTATGAATCTCACCTGCAGTTCAGTTTTAAGCTTCTGCTTCTTTATTAAGTAAAATACAAATATACACTAGTTCTTTAAAAGTGGGACTAAGGTGTTCGGAAACTTTTCTACACTGATGCTATTGGCTTTTCTTTCAAATGAAAATTAAGAATAAAAAATAGGGGTGCCTGGCTGGCATGGTTGGTTAAGCATTTGACTCTTGGTTTCAGCTCAGGTCATGATGTCTGGGTCATGGAAAATCAAGCCCTACGTTGGGACTCTGCTCGGCGTGTAGTGTGCTTGGGATTTTCTCTCTCCCTCACCTTCTGCTCCTCCCGACCACTCTCTCTCTCTCTCTTTATCGAGTAAATAAATCTTTAAAAAATAAAAATCTTTAAAAAAATTTAAAAAAGGTGTATTAGTGTGTGGAGAGAGAGAGAGAAAGGGAGGGAAAGAAATAACAGGAAGGAGGAGGACATCACATAATGCATTGAGGATGAGTTGAGTATGCTTAGAAATGCCGGTCAGTGAAGATTTCTGTAAGGCAAAGGAATTATAGCTTCACCTTGGAGGATTAAAATGAGTGTACCATATTAAAAGTAGTGCAAAACTCTCATCTCATGGAATTTTAGCATATTTGGGGGAAAAAAAGAAAGCTGGAGTAGGGAAATGAGGCAGAGAATCTAGGAGAAAAAAAATCAGTGAGATTGTCAGGGATTAGTGTCCATTCCCACCCCCCTCCTGCTTTAGTAGTTTGCAAAGTCCCTTTGTACTTTGGGGCCATTTGGAAAAGAATGGGGGTGAGTGTCTGCTGGCATATCATGCTCTTGGAACAGTGATGCTAACCACCCTGCAATGCAAGGGACCATCTGTCACAACACAGAACTGTTCTACTCACTTTTTGAATATGTACTTT
This sequence comes from Mellivora capensis, assembly GCA_004024625.1. NCBI lineage: Eukaryota > Metazoa > Chordata > Mammalia > Carnivora > Mustelidae > Mellivora > Mellivora capensis. Next base: position 63,641 of record PISX010002545.1, on the reverse strand, counting down.
AACTGAAAAGGAGAGAATGTAAGTCGTGAAGGACGATTGTAGTTCCTATTTTTATCATCTTTAGGATTTTCTTGTCAACATGACCCTAAACAACAAATCAAATACTGAATTAGATAAGCTCATCTCCTCCCTCTTCACAGAGAAAAGGTAAAATGTCAGTAATTTTGCACAAATCTCAGAGGCTAAATTAGCTTTTATTAGCATTTTAAAAGTTAACATCAACATTAAATTTCAATCAAGCAGCACACAGCAGTTTAACCCAATGACTCATTAACATTCCTACCAGATACCAGGCTGGGTTGAGGCACACAGCTGAGGAGCTGAAGTCTCCATCACAGTAGACTGCCTCCTACCTTTGCTAGAGTGTTCCCATTACCTTGCTTTCCACATTCAGGTACTATCTGGGTTGATGTTAGGCTCTTCTTTACCCCTTTGGCCCCACTGGCCCATTAATCCAGGACCTCATATCAGAACTCATTCATCATCAAAACCAAACTATCTTTGTCTCATCGCAATAAATATATTCAAATTCTCTTAACATATTTCCATCCTTTTAAGGAAGTTCCCAGAAGTTCCCAAAGGTTTCATCTTGGAGAGTGTTATAGACCAGCTATGATTTGCTACAGTAGGAAGTCAATGTGGCATTTTTAAAGAAAAGTTACCAGAAAATCCTGTTTTATAATAGGAAGGGACTGAAGAAATCATTTAGCCTATGTGTTGCAAATACGAACACATACAGAAGCAAGCAAATAACAAATATGAGTAAAGTGGGCCCTATGTACTTTGTTCAGGAGAACTGGGGTGTGGCAGCTCAAGAGGGTGACCCTCTGAGAGCAAACACTATTGCCATGCCTGGGAAGAATAGAAACATAGACATTCCCCACCATCTAATATTATCTCAGAGAAAGCTAGAAATCCAGACTATTTTAAGAACAATACTCAATTTTGTACTAAACAGAAATATAGCTTGCCAGTGTAAAAATCTCTAACAGTCTTACCTCCTGATTTCACTGAGCTGTTAAGCATGTTTCTAGAATTAATAGAGGAAATGAGGGGATTAGTGGGAAAACCAGAAATAGAATCAGAGGTTTTCCTGGTTTTCAGTTCACTACTTTTTTTAATGTGTGAATGAGTCTTTTTTATTTTTCTACACAATATTGTAGCCAACTGACCCAGCATGCCTTATAAGAATGTGTTTTTAGCTAACCAGGATACGTTTGTATAGTACATTCTGCCATGATGAAATATGCATCACTTCTTTATTTACCAGCAAGTTGAAAATTGTTGGGACAAGCAGTAATGTGATTGATCTGCACAATAGGATCAAAATATATATCTTCATTTCCAGGTATTCTCCCATGGGCACATACTAGAAGTTAGAGGAAAAATACTTTGGAAATAGAGCATGAAAAAATGGAGTCACAGATACATGTAAAGGAGGAGTCAGGTATAGATTGATGTTGATCTGTCATATGCATGGAGCTTTGGAAAGCATAGATAAATTAAAAGAACAATATTTCCCAGTTTAGCCAGTTCTATATGTGAGACAAACATGGGAGCAGTTATTAAATACAAATTCAGTAGGTCATTTTTAAACATATTTTGAGTAGCTGTGAATAGTATTTCAATAATCATGGCAATAAAATCACATTGCTATATATTACATAAATCAAAGATAAGTTCCTCTTTTATCTAAATTTTATACACTTTTTAAAATTTTCATGAGTTAGCATTTTTCTTTTTTTTTTTTTAAAGATTTTATTTATTTATTTGACAGACAGAGATCACAAGCAGGCAGACAGGCAGAGAGAGGAGGAAGCAGGCTCCCCGCTGAGCAGAGAACCCCATGCGGGGCTCCATCCCAGGACTCTGGGATCATGACCCAAGCCGAAGGCAGAGGCCTTAACCGACTGAGCCACCCAGGTGCCCCGAGTTAGCATTTTTCTTAAAGGTTGGACCAAAATGGCAATGTTGATGAAAGGGTGATATAAACAGTATTACACAAGGGCCCTGGGTACCTCAGTTGGTTAAGCATCTGACCCTTTTTTTTTTTTTTAAAGATTTTATTTATTTATTTGACAGACGGAGATCACAAGTAGGCAGAGAAGCCTGCAGAGAGGGAGGAGGAAGCAGTCTCCCCGCAGAGCAGAGAGCCCGATGTGGGGCCTGACCCCGGGACCACAACCCGAGCCGAAGGCTCTAACCCACCAAGCCACCCAGGCGCCCCAGCATCTGACTCTTAACTGTGGCTCAGGTCACTATCTCAGGGTTATCAGGTCAAGCCCTGTGTTGGGCTCTAGGCCCAGGGTGGAGCCTTCTTTTTTTTTTTTTTTTTAAAGATTTTATTTATTTATTTGACAGATGGAGATCACAAGTAGGCAAAGAGGCAGGCAGAGAGAGAGGAAGGGAAGCAGGCTCCCCGCTGAGCAGAGAGCCCAATGTGGGGCTCAATCCCAGGACCCTGGGATCATGACCTGAGCCAAGGCAGAGGCTTAACCCACTGAGCCACCCAAACGCCCCAAGAGTGGAGCCTTCTTAGGATTCTTTCTCTCCTCCCCCATCCCCCTCTCTCCACTTCTGTAAAATAAATAGTAACCAGTATTCTGCAATAATTCATACTGACGAGGGCCATTTATGTGTAAGGAGGAAATATGCTTTGCTTAAAGATATTTAAAGGGAAAGGAATTTATTTTGAAGAAAAATACGCATGTGTATATATATGAAATCATTATAAAAATGTAAGAACTTGGCAAAAGTTGGGAAATAGCTTAACAACTGTTCTATGCATCCAGTGGTTCCGTGTTTTGTGTTTATGTGTGTGCAGCACACGTGCACGTGCTTTTAACTACCATAAAGCTAGGCAGCTAGGTGGTAAAGTACATGCAGAAGTGATAGAATTTGTCCAAAAGATCAACTTTTGTTGTAATGAATTACCAGTCTCATATTGTATTTGAATCTTAGTGCTTTGGAATTGTTCAATTTCAGTTGCTCATTGATTAGAATTAAAATAAGTATATAGAGGGGAGCTTGGCTGGCTCAGTTGGTTAAGCCTCTGCCTGCTGCTCAGGTCATTGATCCCAGGGTCCTTAGATTGAGCCCCATGTCCAGCTAACTGCTCAGCAGGGAGCTTGCTTCTCCCTCTCCCACTCTCCCTGCTTGTGTTCCCTCTCTCGCTGTCTGTCAATTAAATAAATATCCTTATTAAAAATATAAGTATATAGAAATACTCATGATGGTATTGACAGAAAAAGAACCTGATCTGCATAATTATAAATTTTGTTTATTCACATCTTTATGCTAGCATTTATTAGCAATAATTAATGATAACTTGTTTACAAGCTTACTTCTTAAGGATTCCTTAAAGAACCTTTATACCCCAAACATAGAATGGGCCTGAAATCTGTCATCAAAATTCTAAAAAGTAGGTCCCTAATCTTATCACTGCCACAACTTCTATTTCGCCTCTGCTATACCCAAGATTACTGAAATTGCAATGGAATAAGAGAAGGGATATTTTTCATTTTTATTACAAATATGGAATAAATACTTTTTATATGCTAGATACTCTTCTTGGAATTAGGGATACATATTTAACACAGGGGGGAAAAATCCCTTCACTGATGAAACCAGAAAGTAGTTTTATAGTGTATAAAAACAAATTAGGTTAATGAATATCACGGTAGTATAGTACAGCGATAACTATTATTCACACAAAAAGAGGTAAAAGGGGATATAGAGTATTGTAGGTGGGAAAGGAGTTGTGATTTCACATAAAAGGCTACTGAAGTTCTCATGAGAGGTTACATTTAACAAAACATGCACTGTTGGTTAAGGAGTAAACCATGCAAATACTTCAGGAAGATCATTCCAGGAAATGAGAGCAAATATAAAGGTCTGAATTCAGGACATGCTTCCACATTCACAGAACTTCAAGGAGTGTCAAGAAGTCAGTACTGATTGGACAACACTTGGGGAAGGGGGAATGTGTGAGAGTTTAAGGGCAGGTCACGGAGGAACTGGTAGGCTCACAGAAGACTCAGTTTGACTGTTATTATTTCATTGCTACATAACAAATTACCACAAACTTGGAAGCTTGAAACACCCATTTATTCACAATTCTGTAAGTCCCAAGTTCAAGCCTTGGCATGATTGGGTTCTCTGCTAAGGGCACAACCCAAGGTGTTGGCCAAGCTCTAGGGAACAGTCTTCTTACAACCTCATTCAGGATGTTTTCAAATTTTAGTTCCATGTGGTTGTAGGACTGAGGTTACCATATTTTTTTGGCTGTCATCTCAGGGCTGCTCTCTATTCATAGAGGTGGCTTGCACTCCTTGCTATGTGGTTCCCTAAATGTTCAAGGCCAATTATGGAAATAGCCCTCATACCACATCCCTTTCATTCTTAAAATTTATTTTACCCAAAAAAGCCTACGCCCTTTTAAGGGCCCACCTAATTAAGTCAGGTTCACACAAGATGATTACCTTATCTAATTTTCAACTGATTGGAGACCTTTATTACATTTGCAGAATCCCTTTGGAGAACCCAGGTTACTGTTTGATAGAGTAACTGAGAGAAGAGATGGAAAATATTAGTAACTGAATATTAAAATTAGACAAAATATGATTGGAGTCATTTTGGAGGCACTGCAAGTGAAGAAGTAACTGAAATCTTCAGGCCATGAGATGGGGTTCCTGGAGGCAGGAAATAACTGAAACATAAAGGCTGATGGCATATACTTCCAAGATGGGGTAGGAAGTTAATTTTAAAAGTGTGTAAAATAGTCTGGATATAGCAATAAAGAACAAGGAAGAAATGTATTCCCTCTAAATCCCCAATGATAATACAGATATAAGAGAGGAAATGTTATTCAGTTAGAAGGGCAGCTGGGGAAGCAATGTCCTCAAGAGAGAGCTAGACTCCAGGTACAACAAGAAAGAGAAAGGAAAATGTAGATAATTATTTGAAGATACAAAGAAATATGCTTTGAAAGTATGTGGATTCTAAAGGGATCAGAGGAAGAGTTTCAGAAGTTGATAAAGAGGGTCAGAAAAGGGGACACCTAGAACTCATAGAGGTATGTGGAAATAAGAGTCAACAGGATGATAAGTGACTTAGGCTATCCAGACTCCTCTTGTGTCTCAAATGGAGGCAGTGGGTATTGAGGATTAATTCTGACATTGCTAAGGAAACACCTGATAGGCGAAGCTAAGTGTTAGAAGTAGAATAAGAAAATGGATGGGTGTGGTTGCAAGAGACTGTTGCTGATTATGTATATTCAGTTTTTTTGGTAAGAAGATTATACACTGGTGATTCTTTGATTTTAGGTTTAACCATGTGACTTATATCCCTCTCCATTACTTCTTGCAGAATTTGATATTCTTATCTTGAAGGAGTGGGCATGTGACTTTGAGGAATGAAATACAGGCAAAAATGAACTGTGATTTCTTATTTTTTTTTTAAGATTTTTATTTGGCAGAGGGAAATAGGCAGAGAGGCAGGCAGAGAGAGAGGGGGGAAGCAGGTTCCCTTCTGAGCAGAGAGCCCAATGTGGGTCTTGAGATCATGACCTGAGCTGAAGGCAGAGGCTTAATCCACTGAGCCACCCAGGTGCCCCTGAACTATGATTTCTTAACAATATATTGTCACCCTTGGTTTGCCAGATCCCTTTTACTTCTTTTTTTTTTTTTTTTTAATTTTAAGTAGACTCCACACCCAACATGGGGCTTGAACTCATGACCCTGAAATTAAGACGTGAGCTGAGATCAAGAGTCTGATGCTTAACCAACTGAGCCACCCAGGAGCCCTCAGATCCCTTTTTACTATTTCTATGATAGACAGCTAAGTCAACCTCTTCCCCAAATCAAGTTGATACTGGGCAGAATCATAGCCATCCACGATGGACATGTAGCATTAGCAAGATATTAACCTTTGCTATAAGCCTGGAGTTGGGATATTGCAGTTCAGTTGTGTTGCGTTATCCAGTGGTCCTCTACTTTTCCCAAAGAGTGTTCTGATGGGAATATGAAATTTGGCAAGGAATGGTCTTATGTGGGTTTCCAATCCAAAAATACATATAATGTGGTCTCTCCCAACCAATACCTTTTTCTTTTAAATTTTAGTTTTAACAATTCAAGGAATTACTTTTTAACACTTGCACTATCCACAAATATGTCCTTGTAACTCTGTTTCCACACATTCATCAAGTGGTCCCTGTTAATTTCTATATACTTCAGTATTACAGCGATAGTTGCAGGTAAAACATTGTCAACTTTTAACCCACAAGCATGTTACCTTGCACAAATTAACTTTACTATGAGTAGTGAACAATTTTAAGAGAGTAGATTTAGCATTATTAATTAGTTATCAGAAGTGTAAGAAGTGATTCTATTCATAAATACTGATACTCATTTAGAATACTTCTGGTTTCCAACAAATCCCTCCCCCCACTAGTATAAATCTTTAAATCTTTAAATAAACCTTTAGGCTCCCCCATTAGTATAAATCTAGAAACAGAGCTGGAGATATGGTTCCAGGGAGGTTTTAACAAGTGTGATCTTTCTTTTGCAGTTTTTTTCTCATGCTCCCCTCTTCTGGGAGGGCAGTCTTCTTATTTAGGCTGTCTTGTTAAGTAGCTTTATTGGAAAAGCAAGAAAATAATTCTTCCTCTAGAAGCTTCATCAGACTTCTCATTATATGAGGTCTGATCATGATGTATAAATGTCAATGTCTTTGATGTCTTCTGTGACCAGAAGCATGTCACGCATTCCTCAGCTTAGCTTGTGTTTCTAAATGAAGTAATAAAGTGGGAGGATTACCTTAAAAATAAGTCTACTCAGAGATGGACTTAGTTGGTGGCTCAGCTGGTTGGGTGTCTGCCTTTGGCTCAGGTCCTGATCCCTGGGTCCTGGGATCGAGTCCTGCATAGGGCTCCTTGCTCAGTGGGGAGCCTGCTTCTCCCTCTGCCTGCTACTCCCCCAGCTTGTGCTTGCTCAGTCACTCTCTCATAAATAAATAAAATATCTTAAAAAAATCCACCCCTTTTTTTTAAAATTGTTATGTTAGTCACCATAAAATACATCATTAGTTTTTGAGGCAGTGTTCCAAGATTCACTGTTTATGTACAACACCCAGTGCTCCATGCAATACATGCACTCCTTAATACCCACCACCAGGCTCACCTTTCCTCCCACCCCTATCCCCTCTAAAACCCTCAGTTTGTTTCTCAGAGTCCACAGTCTCCCATGGTTCATCTCCCCCTCCAATTTCCCCCAATTCACTTTTCCTTTCCTTCTCCTAATGTCCTCCATGTTATTCCTTATGTTCCACAAGTAAGTGAAACCATATGATAATTGGCCCTCTCTTCTTGACTTATTTCACTCAGCATAAGCTCCTCCAGTCCCATCTGTGTTGATGCAAAAATAGGGTATTCATCCTTTCTTATGGCTGAGTAATATTCCATTGTATATATGGACCTTATCTTTATCCATCCATCTATTGAAGGACATCTCAGCTCTTTTCACAATTTGGGTATTGTGGACATGGCTGATATGAACATTGGGGTACATATGGCCCTTCTTTTCATTACATCAGTATCTTTGGGTAAATACCCAGTAGTATAGTTGCCAGGTCTTAGGGTAGCTCTATTTTTAATTTTTTGAGGAATCTCCACACTGTTTTCCAAAGTGGCTGCACCAACTTGCATTCCCACCAACAGTGTAAGAGGGTTCCCCTTTCTCCACATCCTCTCCAACATTTGTTGTTTCCTGCCTTGTTAATCTTTGCCGTTCTAACTGGTGTAAAGTGGTATCTCAATGTGATTTTGATTTGAATTTCCCTGATGGCTAATGATGATGAACATTTTTTTTCATGTGTCTGCTAGCCATTTGTATGTCTTCATTGGAGAAGTGTCTATTCATGTCTTCTGCCTGTTTTTTGACATGACTATCTGTTTTGGTTTGTGTGTGTTCAGTTTGAGGAGTTCTTTATAGATCTTGGATATCAGCCCTTTGTCTGTAGTGTCATTTACAAATATATTTTCCCATTGCATGGGTTGCCTCTTTGTTTTGTTGACAGTTTCCTTTGATGTACAGAAGCCTTTTATCTTGATGAAGTCCCAAAAGTTCATTTTCACTTTTGTTTCCTTTGCCTTTGGAGATGTTTCTTGAAAGAAGTTGCTGTGGCCAATGTTGAAGAGGTTACTGCCTATGTTCTCCTCTAGGATTTTGATAGATTCCTGTCTCACACTGAGGTCTTTCACCCATTTTGAGTTTAAGAGAAGGGTCAAGTTTCATTCTTGTATACATAGCTGTCCAATTTCCCCAGCACCATTTATTGAAAATACTGTTTTTTTTTTTCCACTAGATATTTTTTCCTGCTTTGTTGGAAATAATTTGACCATAGAGTTGAGAGTCCATATCTGGGCACTCTGTTGAATTGGTCTATGTGTCTGTTTTTGTGCCAGTACCATGCTGTCTTAGTGATCACAGCTTTATAATAAAGCTTGAAATCAGGCAACATGGTGCCCCCAGCTTTGTTTTTCCTTTAAGTCCACCCATTCTTGAATAACTTGGTTGAAGCTGATCTGAAAACACAGAGCTTTAAGTCTTAAAGACAAGAAGGTGAGGAGCCTGGGTGGCTCAGTTCATTAAGCATTCTGCTCTTGCTTTCAGCGCAGGTCCTGATCTCAGGGTTGTTGGATCCAGCAAGCATCAGGCTACATGCTTAGTGGGGAGCCTGATCGAGATTCTTTCTCTCTCTCCTTCTCCTCCCAATCAATCAATACAATTTTTTTTTAAAAAAGAAAAAAGGAAATAAATGTCCACTATATATGCTGTAATTTATCTGAACAATTACCTTTTGCATTATTTCTTAGTGAAAATAATGAGCAGTAATAAAAGTATTCTATACTGTTTTTGAGATAAGGCAATGGATATATAATAAAATGATATTTTAATAACCATTTAAAAATATTTTTGAAAACTCACTCAAATCAAGACGGTATAAAGAATTGATGTAACATCATCCACAAACATTAGACCATATTAGACCATAGACAATATATTTTATTGAGAAAGAACAATTATTTATGTTATTATCATAATTTCTATACATATTACTTATTCTTATTCAAAAGGCCTTTGGATGGACTGAGGATGAGTCTAAATTATCCCCCAATTTCCAAATATGTGTCTTTTCCCGCTAACAGAATAAAACTATAGTCGGTCTTATTGTATATTTAGATAACTTTTCTTGTCCTCTTTTATTTATATTACTTAATTCACTTAAAGACTACCTCTTTCAAAATCTCTTAGTGCTTTGGTAAAGTTAAAAATGAGAGAAAAATCATCAATATACTTCTCACTAATTTCCTAATAAAGTGATTATCATTAACATATATTGAGGTCTATTCTAAGCACTTAACTTTAGTTAATCTTATTCATTGATTTGACATATCTATGGCTGGAAGGAGTTTCTAAATGTTATTTTTAGCTCTTTTGACCCATTTTAGTCTTTCTGAGCTTAATACTGCTTTGGTATTACCTCAAGAGGAATTTAAAAAAATACAAATGTTCAGGAAATATAATTCACTAAAAGAGCAATTTGTACTTTTAGAAAATGTTTTCAATATTCTTCAATACTTCAGCACTATCTGATATTATTTGGTGGCACACAAATTCATATTTTATGCCCTTTGGGTATAAGAAGCAGTGCATTGCTCTTGGAAACACTGTCTACTGCCTTGGCATTAGTGAAATCCACTTGGCCTGAATTATGGAGTTAGGCCAGCCCTGAAGATCTGAAATCATTCAGGTTTCTAAAAAAAGAATAAGTATATTATTGTCCCAATCCCTCAATGCGTACATCATCACTCAATATATCTTCACGTTTTACAACCTTTTTAAATTATTTTTATCAGCATTCTTAATATTAGATTCAGGTCCATTTATGTTGTCACAAATGTCAAGATCTGATCCTTTTTTATGGTTAAATAATATATATACATACCTCTTCCTTATCCATTTGTCTTCCAATGGACACTTGGGTTGCCTCCATATCTTGGTTATTGTAAATAATGTTGCAAGGAATATAACACTGCATATATATTTTCAAATTAGTGTTTTTGTTTTCCTTTAGAAAATGCCCAGTAGTAGAATTACTAGTATTTCCATTTTTAATTTTTTTAGGAATATCCAGACTTTTCCACTGTTGCTACACCAATTTGCATCTCCACCAATAATACACAAGGGTTCCTTTTCCTCCATGTCTTCAGTAGCATTTGTTTTTGGTCTTTTGATTCTAGCCATTGTGACACATGTAAGGTGATTATCTCATTGTGGTTTGATTTGCATTTCTCTGATAATTAGTGATGCTGATCATCTTTTCATATGTGTGCTGGCCATCTGTATGTCTTCTTTGGAAAAATTATCCAGATCCCCTGCCCATTTTTAAATGGGATTATTTGTTTTTTTTTGGTGTTGAGTTGTATATATGACTGTATATATTTTGGATATTAACCCCTTATGGGATACATCATTTGCAAATATCTTCTTCCATTCAGGAGGATGCCTCTTCATGTTGGTAGATTTTTCCACTGGGCAAAGCTTTTAATTTTGGTGAGTACTAGTAGTTTATTTTTGCCTTTGTTTCTGTTTCCTCAGAAAAGATACTTAGAAAAATTCTCCTACACATCAAATAAATTTTTGGCTATATTTTCTTATAGAAGTTTTATGGTTTCATATTGCTCGTTTAGTACTTTAATCCATTTTGAGCTTATTTTTGGTGGTCCTGTTCTCCCAGCGTCATTTATTGAAGAGATTGGATTTTCCTGTTATATATACTTGTCTTCTTTGTCACATATTAATTCACCATAGAAGTATGGGTTTATTTCTGGACTCTATACTCTGTTCCCTTTATCTGTGGATTTATTTTTGTGCCAGTGCCCTAATGTTTGATTACCAGGGCTTTGTAGTATATCTTAAAATGTTGGATTTCCTCCAAGCTTTATTCTTTTTTCTCAAAATTGCTTTGACTATATGGGTCTTTGGGGGTTCCGTACAAATTTTAGTACTATTTGTTCTAGTTGTGTGAAAAATGCCGGTGGCATTTTGACAGGAATTGCACTGAATCTATAGATTTCTTTGGGTAGTATGGACTTTTTAACATCATTTTTCTAATCCATGAACATGGAGTATCTTTGCATTTGTTTCTGTTATCTTCAATTTTATGCTTTTTTATCACAATTGTAAATGGATTTGTTGACTTAGTTTCTCTTTTTGCTACTAGAAATGCCACCAATTTGTGCTGCACCTTTACTAAATTGATCAGTTATAATGGTTTTTTGGTGGAGTCATCAGGGTTTTCTATGTATAGTATCATGTCATCTATAAATTGTGACAGTTTAACTTCTTCCTTACCAATTTGGATGCCTTTTCTTTTCTTTTTCTCTTGTCTGATTGTCCAGGATGTCCAGCACTATGTTAAAGTGGTGAGAATAGAAAACCTTATTTTGAACCTTGATCTTAAAAGGAAAGCTTTTAGTTTTTCACTAATAAGAATGATGTTAGTTATGGGCTTATCATATATGGCCTTTATAATGTTGAATTATGCTCCCTCTATACCCAGTTTGTTGAATTTTTATAAAAGATGTTGAATTTTGTCAAATGCTTTTTCTGCATTAGTTGAGGTGATCACATGGTTATCATTTTCTCAATGTGGTATGTAACATTCATTGATTTGTGGATGTTGAACCATAATGCTCTCCCAGAAATAAATAACACTTGATTAAGGTGTATGATCCTGTTAATGTACTGTTGAATGCAGCCTGCCAGTATTTTTTGAGGATTTTTGCACATATGCCCAGCAGGGATAATGATCATTAATTTTTGTTTTGTTTTGTTTTGTTTTTTCCTGTAGTGTCCTTGTCTGGCTTTGGTCAGGGTAATGTGGATCTTATGAGTTTGAAACCATTCCTAGAAACATATAAATTAACAAAACTGAAACAGGAATCAATAGAAAACTTGAACAGACTAATAAACAGCAAAGAAATTGAGTCAATTAAAAAATAATAATAGTATTCCAGGGCCAGATGGCTTCACAGGCAAATTCTAGTAAACATATAAAGAAGAGTTAAGGCCTACTCTCAAATTTTCCAAAAAATAGAAAAGAAATTTATTCTAGAAACTACCCGGATACCAAAGTCAAATAAAGACACCACTAAAAAAGAACTATATGTCAGTATCCCTGAAGACTATGGATGAAAACATTTCAATACAATACTAGTAAACCAAATCCCACAGTACATTAAAATAATCATTCATCATGCTCAAGTGGGATTTATTTCTGGGTTCTCAATATTGGCTTAATATTCACAAATCAATCGATGTAATATACCACATTAGTAAAAGGAAAGGTGAGAACCATACATACCTCAACACAATAAAGGCCAAAAATACAGTTAGTATCACCCTCAATGGGGAAACACGGAGAGCTTTTCCTCTATAGTTAGGATCGAGACAGGGAACTCCACTTCCATCATTATTATTAACATAGTACTGGAAGTCCTACCTAGACCAATCAGACAACAAACAAGAAAGAAAAGGCATCCAAATTGGTAAGGAAGAAGAAAAACTCTCACTAAAACCCAAAAGATTCCACCAAAAATCTGCTAGAACTGATAAATGACTTAAGTCACAGGATACAAAATTGACCTACAGAGATCTGTTGCATTTCTCGACACAAATAATGAAGCAACAGAAAAAGAAATTAGGAAGCAATACTATTTACTGTTGCTCCAAAAACAGTAAGATACCTATGAAGAAACCTGAAAACTATAAAGCACTGATGAAAGATATTCCATGTTCATGGGTTGGAAGAACAAATATTGTTAAATGTCTAAACTACCCAAAGCAATCTACATATTAAAGTAATCCCAATCAAAATACCAACAGCATTTTTCACAGAGCTGGAATAAACAGCCCTAAAATTTGTATAGAACCACAAAAGACCCCGAAAAATCAAAGCAACCTTGAAAAAGAAAAAAAAGCTAAAGGTATCACAATTCCAAATTTCAAGTTATATTACAAAGCTGTAGTATTCAAAACATTTTGGTACTGGCACAAAAATAGACACATAGATCAGTGGAAAAGAACAGAAAACTGAGAAATGAACTCACAATTATTTAGTCAATTAATCTTAAATAAAGCAGGAAAGAATATCTAATGGGAAAAGAAACAAACATGGAAAAGAAAGAAACTGGACCACTTACACCATATGTAAAAATAAATTCAAAATGGATTAAGGACTTAAATATGAGAGATGAAACTAACAAAAAAAAATCCTAGGAGTGAAAACAGGCAGTAACTTATTTAATATCAGCCATAGCAAATTCTATCTAGATATGTCTTTTAAGGCAAGGGAAACAAAATAAAAAATAAACTACTGGAATTTCATTAAAATAAAGAGCTTCTGTGAAAAAAACAATAAAACTAAAAGGCAGCCTATGGAATGGGAGACTATATTTGCAAATGACATATCTGATAGTTAGCATAAAAATATATAAAGAACATATTTAACACAATACCTCCAAAAGATGAATAATCCAGTTGAGAAAGGGCAGAAGACAGGAACAGACATTTTTCCAAAGAGGACATCTAGAAGACAGACACATGAAAATTTGCTCAACATCACTAATCCTCAAGGAAATGTATATCAAGACTACAATGAGATATAACTTCACACCTGTCAGAATGGCTAAAATCAACAAAACAAGAAACAATAGGTGTTGGCAAGGATGTGGAGAAAGGGGGACCCTCTTGCATTGTTGGTAGGAATGCAAACTGGTGCAGGCACTGTGGAAAACAGTGTGGAGGTTCCTCAAAATGTTAAAAATAGAACTACCGTAGGACCAAGCAATCACAGTACTAGGTATTTACTCAAAGAAAATGCTAATTCAAAGGGATACATGCACCCTGATGATTGCAGCAGCATTTTACAGAAACAGCCCAAGTGTGGACGGATGAAATGGATAAAGAAGAGTGTGTATGTGTGTGTGTGTGTGTGTAATGGAATATGACCCAGCCCTAGTAAAGAGTGAAATCTTGCCATTTCCAATGACATGGACGGAGCTAGAGAGTATTATACTAAGCAAAATCAGACAGCCAGAGAAAGATGAATAACATATGATTTCACTCATATGTGGAATTTAAGAAACATGAGGAAAGGGGAAAAATAGAGACAGGCAAACCAAGAAACAGACTCTTAACTACAGAGAAAAAACAGTGACTAGAGGGGAGCTGAGTAAGGGGATGAGTGAAATAGATGATGGCTATGAAAAAGTACACTTGTGATGAGAATCAGGTGATGTATGGAAGTGTTGAGTCACTATTGTACACTTGAAACTAATATTACACTGGAATTTAAATACTTTCAAAAATAAATACAATGTATTTAAAATGGAAAAATTTGGTAATGGAGATAGTGACTGGCAATAATAAACAAAATTAACATTTGTGTATTTTTTGTGGGGGTTCTGTAGTAATAATAAAAAAAAATTCCTTCCTTTTCTGTATTCTGGAAGAGTTTGGGAGAATTGGTATTAATTCTTAAAATTCTTAGAATTCACCAGTGAAGCCATTTGGTCCTGGACTTTTCTTTCTTAGGAAACTTCTGACAAGTTATTAAATGTGTGACTAGCAATTGGTCTGTGCAAATTGTGTTTTTCTTCATGATTCAATCTTGATTTATTATGTTTGGGGGAATTTATCCACTTATTTTATATTGTCTACTTTGCTGGCATATAACTGTTCATGATAGTCTCTTATGACCCTTTGTATATTATCAGTTGCAATGTCTCCTGTCATTTATAGTTTTATATAAGTTCTAATCTTTTTTCTTGGTATGTCTAGCTAACATTTTGTTGGTTTAATCTTTTTTTTTTTTAAATAGCTCTTAGTTTCACTGATCTTTTTGTCTCTATTTCAGTTATTTTTGCTCTATTTATTATTTATATCATTCTAATAACCTTGATCTCAGTTTGCTCTTATTTTTCTTGAGGAATAAAATTAGTTCTACATTAATCTGTTTCTTATTGTAGCATTTATCTCTACAGATATCCTTCTTAGGACTGCTTTCCTGGCATCCCATAAGTTTTGGTATGTTGTGTTTCCATTTCCATTTGTCTCATGATATTATTTGATTTCCCCTTGGGTTTTTTTGTAATCCATTTATTGTTCATGGGCACGTTGCTTATCTACACATATTTGTAAACTTCCCAGCTTTTCTATATTTATACCATTCTTTATTAATTCTATAAATTATTTCTATATTTATACCATTGTGGTTGGGAAAGATACATGGTATGACTTAAATCTTTTTAAATTTATGAAGACTCCAATGAAAGACCGTGGAATGGGCAATTTTGGTGGCTCCCTCTGTGCTGAGCCCTGGTGAGATAGCTGGTTAACAGCTGCTGCTTTATTGGCTGTAGTCCTGCGGGACTCATGAATGGAAGCCCCTTCAGCTATCAGAATCAGGCATTTGAGGACCTGTCGTTTGGCTGCACTTGCAAAAGCTGGGGTGCAAATGTGTATGCAAGCTCCTTCTAGGGATTTTCTGGTGATGTGGGGGCAGGCTGCAGGAAGACAGCATGAGTGGTGTCCACCAGCCTACCTGGTCTCTGAGAAGTAGTACCTTATCTCCTAGAATGAATTTTGATGTATGTATTCAGCTATTTTCTGGCTCTTTTTCAGAGACAATTGCTCCATGTCAGCTGTACATTTGGCACATCCATGGGAATGGGGAATCTTAGGAGCCTCTTCTGTGTTGCCACCTTGGTCAACTCCTTCTCTGCTATATTCTTAGGCATAGTTGTCACCAAGTGCTTGATCTCTTCAATGTTCTAACTATTCATAGTCCAACAACATGCTCAACAGATGATACCACTAATTCATCAAACCAAAAAGAAAATTAAGGCCAATCTAACCCTGGAAATTACAAATTTCAACTTCACAATTCTTATCCATCTTGAATAATATTTAAAGACAGAGAAGGGATGACCAAGATGAACGCAACTACCTAGTTACTTAGTCACTGATGTGGCTTGGCCAAAATTTAGGCCTCCCTTCTCCCCACAGTCCTAGGAATCCAGTCCTCTGGATTCTAAGGTAGTAGTAAAGGGGTAGAACATAATCCCTTTAAAGCTCATTTTGATCAGCTGGTGACAAGAAGAAACATTACCCATTAGGCAACCTTTTTCCCTCTCAGTTCTTGCTGAACCTGTTCGACCCTGCTTCCTATTCTCTATTAAAGTCTTTCCCACTTGATTTTGAAATACTTGCAGATTTCATTGTCTGGGTGTTCACCTTATTGCAGTAGTCTTCCCAGATAGTGTTTCCTTGGTTGAGTCCAGATCTGTTATTATTTAAAAACATATTTAGAATATTATGTAAAATAAAATAAAAATCTATTATGATTATTCTATTTTATATCCAAATTATAAATCCTGCATATATAAATATTTATGTAATGTAAAATTTCTTGGCTATGGTAACCACCTTATTAAAAATTAGGCTGCATTGTGAAGGAAGTGGTCGTTAATGGATTATGTGAATTATGTAAAGAGCCTCAACAATTTGGTAACATTTCAAATTTTAAGCTGGATTTTGGGTACATTAATGTTAACATTCTTTATATTAAGTACTTCAATTTCTTATTAAAGCTTTGATAATGTTAAAAAGAAACAACAGGCCCAAAATGTTTTTAGCCCCACATCAACAAATGAAGATTTAATAACTAATATAATTGCAGTTTCAGCCTTTCCCAGGAATGTAACCTTTACTTAATCAATTGGGAATTACCTGGTCAACACTCATGAAGTAATCTCTGATATTCCCCATCAGTAGGTTACCTAGCCTGAAACAATCTACCCTGTGCTAATAAATTTTTTCCATTCCCGCTGTGCCTTTAAAAACCTTCTCTTTTCTGTAGCAGTTCAGAGCTCCTGTTTGTTAGAAAGAATAATGCCTGATTAATGAATCATTATATAATGCCACTATCATCTTTAAATTTACTCGTTTTTTTTTAACAATAGTAAAGAATGGAACAAATTAACAATAGAAGTGGAGATAAGGCAAGGCTGTTGTTGGCATTTAATAGCTTTACATATTTCTTTCATTAGCAAGGGTTAAAAATAAATTGAAAAGTAAGATTCCAAACTGTTCTCAATCAAAAGCTTAGGTACTGTAAGTTTTCTCTTGGCACAGTATTCATAAGTACAAGATTTAGTATCCAACAGCTCCAGTATTAAATTTGTTATTGACACCTTCTATTTCTGTCACCTTAGAGCCTCTGATCTCTCATCTATGAGATGATTTGGTATAAGTGCTAGTTTTTAGGTTATTTTGAGGTGTTAAACAACAAAATCCAACTAAGTATATTCGAAGATCTAATTGGCTTTACTAGATAATTCATGAATCAGGGAGCATCCCACCAAGCAAACAAAGGAACTCCATCTAGCTGCAGAAAAGGAATGGTTTTTAAAGGTAATGAGGGAGTAGAAAAAAGGAAATTATTAGAAAAAATATATTATTTTAGACATGGTTGCTCTCATAAGGGGAACAAGAGGGGTTTATCAGTAAATTTCCTAGTGATGACCAGGAAATTCTAGGTTAACTGGTTAAAGGTTATGTTCCTGGAGGAGTTGAAACTACAGCTAGGTTCGGTATTAAGTCTTAGTTTCCTGACATGGAGCTCTTCACATAAAGTTCCCAGCTTAAGTGAGAGACGTGACCAAAATAGAAGGCATTAGCGCCACTCTGAGCTACTGCACTGTACTTCTTGCAGCTTTTGTTGATTTTTTATGTGGGATTCACAGGTCATAACTTCAGGTTCACATTTTTAAGTCAGTCAATTTCTTTGGTCATTAGGTAGATCCTTTCCTTGGTGGTTACCAGCTGCAAACGTATATTTAAAACTTTGGGGAGACTACAACACATTAGGGGGATTATTAGGATTACTATAAGCAGAGTTCCAAATGTTTGGAATGCACTTCAGAGCTGTGAGTCCCAAGATCCAAACAAGTCAAATCAGGTAAATCAAAGAAAGACTCCACTGAAGGAGTCACTCTTTAAACCTGAGTGGCTGGTTCAGCGTCCTTATGTAATTTGAGTTTCAGCCTTCCTAGATGTGCTAACCCAGGGGCAACAGCAGGTATTGGCCACAACGGACACCTCCTTCCTCAGCTAAAGTATAATCAGGGGTTCTCTATTATCAAGAAAAATCTTGGCCCAGAGTTTAAGGATCGTTGTTAGGCAGCAGTTGTCTTAGCAATAAATTTCATAATATCTTCAGGATTTAAGGAGAAGTTCTTGATGATATTCTCATTTACTCCCCAACACTGAAGTATTGCCTGGTGAATGAAAGCAAATCTTGAGTCATATAGGCCTTCTAGTAGGTTTTTCTTTTTTTTTTGGGGGGGGGGTTCCCCCTAACTCAATGCTATAAATCCAATAAGATGTCTTTATACCACTTGTGAGAAGTATTGCCTAGCTGTGTGCCAGTCATCTAAGCATAAATAGGTCCAAGGAAAATGACAACTATCACAAGGGCAAACCTTGTTGGGACACAACCTACTTTCACTAAGGTGGCATTGCCTTGCAGTTTTTAATGACAAATCCAGTATTTAAAAGGCAAACATTATCCCATTAGCAATGGCCTGGGAAAAGTGGATTAAGGCCAGTACCAGTGTAAAGGAAAGAAAGGGAAGAAGAAAGGGTTTCATGTTTGAAGTATGAAGTTGTAATCTGGTGCCTTGGAAGATGGAGTTTACCTCAATGTCAGTTATTTCTCCTCCTAGTCAATTTGGTCGGAGTCTCCAGAGACATTCAGGTGGAACCTTTTCCAGTTGTGTGATGCATATCCAAGGATAAGGCCCTGAGGTTTGGCTTCTACCTCTTTGTGAATAATATTTGGTAAGGTCCTTCTCAAGGAGATTCAAGGGCAATCTTTGTTTTACTGATTTCAAATCTGAAGTGTGATAAACACTTGGAAATGTCAGTTTGGGGAGTCATAGACAGATTTTTACTGAAACTAGAAGAATTTACGAAGTAGTTCAATTTACAAGTATACCACAACCTCAACAGGACTAGAATCTAATACAAAGGTATAAAAATATTTTTTCTCTCTATAATTACCCTCCATTTTTCATAGTAAAACTAATATGTTTACATTAAACTTTGCCTGATTATATATGTGTCCCGAGAATAGTAACTGACCACTTAAGCTCTTTTAAGATTACTTTGCTGGAACCTTGTAAGCAACATAACAGGTTAATTTTTTTCCCCAAAGGCTTTATTGGCTCTGTAAATCAACCTTAGTTTTTTAAAACTGTCATATATGAGTCTCCATATCTCTCTCATAGAAGATATTCCAGTCAAAGGTTTGGTAATATAACCTTTATTTCCAAATGTGTCCAATTATGAGAAGAACAGATTCTCCTTGAACTTATGTAAATAACTATTTTGTCATGATAAAGAATACTCGAGATTTTGAATTTTGGAGGGATCAGGTAGGGAGAAAAAGTACATGTTTCATTTTTGTTCACAAATACATCTTATCGAATTGTTGATAGGAAGACTTTTCCTCTTATTTCTTAAGCTAAGGTCTAAAAAAATCAAACATAAGATAACCAGTAATGTTTAAAACAAAAAGAAAAATTATAATCATCTTCCCCATTTCATTTTGACCCATGTTATTCATTCTTCTTCTGCTTGAATCATTTTTCTACCAGTTCTGGAAGTTCCTACCCAATTCAGTTGTATGATATGAAAGTTATCAAAAACCTGAATTCTAGAATACTTGACAGATTCTTTTCCATAAATTTCACTGAAGATGATACACATTTGTAGGAAACTTTTGCGTAAACATCTGAGTAAAATAATAACTGTAAATAACCATTTCATTTTTAAGTCTGCTAAAATTCTAATTAGAACTCATAATTGACCAAAAAAATCAGAATTATGACTGATTACATTAAAATTCTGATATATCCAGATATAGAAATTTTTTTATAATTTTTCCAACACTTATATTAATAATATTTACCCATATAATATAAGCTAAGGTTTAGCATGACCTATACCAAATAAGCTTAATTAGTTTCACATTTACCTTCTATGAGAAAACAAATCCTTGAAATGTTCCAGGTACTCTTTGCAATATTTCAAAGTTAATTTGTGGTCACTTTAAAAGTTGGTTTTGGACACTTGACTAAAAAGGATGTTAGTTCACTGTGAAACAATACTTTGTTATCTAGGCAGCCAAAGTGACTAAGACTTCACAGGTAAACCCAGAAGGTTACAAAGTTCTGAGCAAAACTGAGTTCTTTTATTATCAGGATGGCTGAGTTTACTTAAGTAATCAAAATTTTGATAAATACAAAACACAGAATTTTTGTTTTTCTAAGCAGATTACGTTAAAGGTAAAGAAAACTCTTTAATGGTCTGCTTTTTAAAAAGAAATAGTAAACAATCGAAGAAAACTTTTTCCTCTTTTAAATTTTATCCCCATGTACTTTAAATATTAAAACTTATTTTTATCTTAGCCGGCTTGACTACACATTAAAATTACAGATTCATTTTCCACAAATCTATAACCTTTTTTTTTTTTTTAACATTTGGATTTTGTCTATATTTTCCTCTCTTTAAATAACTAGCTTTGCTTTAGGACAAAATTATTTTCTTTGCACTCAATGAAAATCCATTTCCATCCCTATCTTCTAATATAGAAGGATACACCTTATTTTTTTGCATTCAGAGATGTTTCTCTTATTAGTTCCAATAGTTTTATTCACATATGTTAATTTTAACTCTAAACCCTGAGGAACTTTTAATTTCTAATATTAATACTATAATACTATGCTATAATACTAAGTAAAATTAAGAAAACCAAGTAGTAACCAATTGTGAACTATTATAGTAGCATTCTTTAGGTTGACAAATTTATGAATACATTTCATAATTTCTAGAAACATTCTTCATAGTACAATCTTTGAATAAAGGTCAAAAAGTGCTCACTAATCCAAATTTATCTTTATCTTTAAATTTTCTGTGATAAGAGTAGATAAACCTATATTCAGCAATTAATGTGTCATTATTTTATCTTATCATTCAGGGAATTTCCATCATTTAACTTAAGTTTCAGGTTACCAAAAGGATTTTGGAAACTATTTTTTAAGTAGACATAAAACATAATTATTGTTAAAAAGTTAATCTAAAAACTCCTATCTTACATCTCTCTAAATCACTTGCTCCCAACTGTTTAGATTACCCACAGAAACCTCATGAGACCTTAGACCAAATCAGCTATCATTCAAAGCCACTTTTTTTTGACAAAATTTCCAAGACATAACATGAGCTCATTCAACTAATAAACTCAAAATAAAATGTTATGTCTGCATTATATCCAATGTTGATAACTCTGACATGTCTTTTTAATTAAACCACCAAAATAGCTCCTATTTCCTGAAAATTATCCTAGATCATGTGAACTTGAAAAACTTTGGGTTACTTTGTACTCTATTTCTAAGATAAATGCTTGATTTACCACTGCTCACTTTTAAAACAATTAAATAAAGCTTATAATTAATTTTAGTGACATAATTCAGAGGTAGAAAATGTCACACATCTATAACAGTCACACATAAACATTCAGAGATCTTACAGTTATTGTTTTAAATTTTTTAGCCATGAGATAGCTATGATAATATAAAATTCATGGGTTTACATAATAACAGTTGGACCAAACTGTTTTTCTGGCAGTTGTAATAAGTTAAGGATACCTGCTCAGATGGCTCAAGATTTTTCTACTAATTTGTTTTAGAGAAAACATGATTTTTCATTCTTGTAAATTTCAAAGGACCTTTCCTCATTTTATTTTACTTCTAATAAGACTTACTTCCCTAAATATTCAAAGACACGAGGAAAGAATGCAAATTCCTTCAAGAAGAATATTGGTTTGTAAGGTCAATAATTTATAAACCCTTTGAGATAAATAGCAGAGGTTTAGGATTAGCAAACAGATAAACTTTGGATTGCCTCATGAGCTGCATCTCCAGTTGTATTAACATAAAGACAATTGCTTTTAATTCCTCCAAGAACTGAGTTGTAGCCTGGATGTTAAAGAAATGACATAACCATCTATCTGTGTTGGAATATATTTGTTTATTTTAGTTTTCCCTTTGCTGTTTAAGAGGCTAATGCAGGAGTTTATCAGAAAACCCCTCCGAGTCTCATCAGCTCTGGGAGAGGCACATAGGGGCCCTTCTTTGAAGTTAGATACTGAGGTGTTTTTAGGGCCATTTATTTAGTGGACTTTTGTGTACACTTGCTTAAAGGGCATTTCAAACAGAGCACTAGAATACGTGCTGAAGTACAGAGGAGAGGGAAGCAATAATAAGAGTCAATCTTACAGTCTTTTGCATTAGGCACTTCTTGTATCTTTAATTTTTTTATCAGCTTTCTGCAATGAAATTTTCACTGAAACTATTTTTGGAATTCTTAAGTCTGCTTTTAAGTGTTCTTCTTAAATGATCTTATCAAATTGGGTTGTTCCTCTTAATGGCCTTTGGGACTCTAGTTTGTAATTACCCTGAGGGCTGGCAGCAGTTTAGTTGGAACCCAGCTGTAAATGGAGTGTAACCCACATTTCTGTCTGGCCTTACTTTGATGCCCCCATTGTAAGAGTTACCAAGCCAATTCTTCAGGACAAAAAACAAGCTTAGTAAAATTTTGCTATTTTTGAAAGTATTTATGGCTTCTGCAACCATAGTTCTAAGACATAAAATAAGCAGGTGTGCCAGAATGTGTCATGCTTAACTCTCTGGATTTTTAAAGATCCCATTTAAAACAAATTTTATTCACCTGAGGCCTCCCACTGGACTCAGTCCAGCCTAAATGGGGCCCAGTTCAGTTCCTAAATTGAACACAGTCCAGCTCAAATCAGACCTAGTCTAATCCCAGACCCAATCCAGTCTTTAAACTGGACCCAGTCCAACTTTGGCAGGTAACCTCCAATAATTCCCAATATGGCAAGGGCTAGGGTTTTCCACTAAAAACCTGGGAATTGTGTCTGCCAGTTTAAGCTGCCCTGCATTGCAAGGGAAAGCCAATTAGACTGGGAGCTGGAAGTAAAGAGAAAGGAACTCAGAACTGAAAGCAAACTTACTCAAGGCCTTTGGAAACAATGAGCAAGACTATGAACTCAGTGCTAATAGGATATTTCTTATTGTCCCCCAAAGCCACCATAGGTCTGTTTTGGATCCTGTTGCTGCCACCAAATCCATTAAAGACCAAAAAACCAGCTGAATGAATGTGAAGATCTAATTGGTTTTATTATAATTTATTTAAAATTTATTAAAATGGTTCACTAGTCAGCATCCCATCTAGCAAATAGAAAAGAGTTCCTTGTGTTTCAGAAAAGGAAAGCTTTAAGGTAGAGGGGGAGTGGAAAAAAAGGAAATTAAAATTATTAGCAAAGAATATATTGTTTAAGGTAAGGTTGCTCTCCTGAGGGGAACAGGAAGGGACTACCAGTAAATTTCCTAGTGATGACCAGGGAATTCCAGGTTAACTGGTTAAAGGTTCATTTCCGGGGGGAAATGAAACTGCAACAATTTTCACAGAACTGGAAAAAAACATTCTAAAGTTTGTATAGATCCACAAAAGGCCCCAAATAGCCAAAGTAATGTTAAAAAAGAAAACCAAAGCTGGAAGCATCACAATTCCAGACTTCAAGTTACATTACAAAGCTATAGTGATGGAGACAGCATGGTACTGTACTGGCACAGGAACAGACACATAGATCAATGGAGCAGAATAGAAAACCCAGAAATGGACCCACAACTATTTGTCAACTAATCTTGAACAAAGCAAGAAAGAATATCCACAGGGAAAAAGTCTCTTCAACGAATGGTGTTGGGAAAACTGGATACCAACATGTAGAAGAATGAAACTGGACTACTTTCTTATACACAAAAATAAATTCAAAATGGATTAAAGACCTAAATGTGAGATAGGAATCCATCAAGATCCTAGAGGATAACACAGGCAGAAACCTCTTTGACCTTACTAGATACATCTTCTGCAGCAAGGAAACAAAAGCAAAAATGAACTACTGGAACTTCATCAAGATAAAAAACAAAAAACAAAAAACTTCGGCACAGTGCAGGAAATTATCAACAAAACCAAAAGGCAGCCTTTGCAAATGACAATCTGATAAAAGGTTAGTATCCAAAATCTATCAAGAACTTCTAAAACTCAACACCTAAAAAATAACCCAGTTAAGAAATGGGCAGGAGACATGAATAGACATTTTTCCAAAGACAATATACAGATGCTAACAGACACAGGAAAAGATGCTCAACATCACTCATCATCAGAGAACTGCAAATCAAACCCACAATGAGATATCACCTCACACCTGTCAGAATGGCTAAAAATTAACACAAGACAACAGAGGTTAGCAAGAAAGGAGAACCCTCTCCCACTGCTGGTGGAAAAGCAAACTGGTGCAGCCACTCTGGAAAACAGTATGGAAGAACTACCCTATGATCCAGCAATTGTACTACTAGATATTTACCTAAAGGATACAAAAACACTGCTTCAAAGGGACATATATACCCCGATGTTTACAGCACTTAATAGCCTTAGGAACAATAGCTGAAGTATGGAAAAAGCCCAGATGTCCACTGACTGATGAGTGGAAAAAGAAGAGGTAGTATACATATATACCATTGAATATTACTCAACTATCATAAAGAATGAAATCTTGCCATTTGCAATGACATGAATGGACCTAAAGTGTATTATGCCAAGTGAGATAAGTCAAAGACAAGTACTGTATGATTTCACTCATCTGTAATTTAAGGGAAAAAACAGATATGTGGAAAAAAAGAGAGGCAAACCATAAAACAGACTCTTATCTATAGAGAACAAACTGAAGGTTGATAGAGGGAGGTGGACACGGAGTGGCTAAATGGGTGAAGGAGGGCACTTGTGATGAGCATGAGGAATTACATGTTAAGTGATGAATTCTAACCCCGAAACTAATATTATACTGTATGTTAATAAATGGAATTTTTAAAGAAGATTTTATTTATTTATTTGACAGAGATCACAAGTAGGCAGAGAGGCAGGCAGAGGGAGAGGGGGAAGCAGGCTCCCTGCTGAGCGGAGAGCCCGATGCGGAGCTCTATCCCAGGACCCTGAGATCATGATCTGAGCCAAGGCTTAACCCACCCAGCCACCCAGGTGCCCCAGTAAATGGAATTTAAATAAAAACTTGAAACAAAAAGAGAAACTACAGCTAGTTTAGGTATTAAGTTCTGGTTTGCTGTCATGGGACTCTTAATATTAGTGGCTTCATTTGGGGACTGTGGTTTCCTTTTTCACAGAGGTAAAACAGAAATAACTAGGTACTTAAAATGTTAAAGGTAATTCTTTAAATAAAATATTATGACAAAAGGGGCAATTGTGTAGCTCAGTTAGTTAAGCATTTGTTTTTGATTCGGGTCATGATCTCAGACTGCTCAGTGGGGAGTCTGCTTCTCCCTCTGCCCTTCCCCCTGTTCACGATCTCTCTCTCTCCCAAATAATCTTTTTAAGATTTTATTTATTTATGACAACAAAGTCATAATAATCTATCTTCCATGTGATTTTTACAGCCAACGTCAGGCCTACAACAGAGCCTGAGATTCCAGATTTAAAGAAAGTCAGTCTCCTAAATTAAAAAAAAAAAAAAAAAAGATTTAAGAGATCTTTTTAGAAGTTAGGAGACTTGCATCATAGTACCACTCCTGACACTAAAAAGGCTTATTATTTTGACCTTTTATTTTTGTTGAGCACATAACAGAAATATGTCACAGTGAAGGGATAAATACTGAAGACAAGGTACTAAATATAATAAATTCATTTGTTTTAGGAGCTTACATTTTATCATCTATAAAATGAGTGCCCTTAAATTGTTATTCTTGTTTTACTCAACCTCTAGTAATTCCCAAATACCAAATGCTTTGCCGGAGCCAATCTTGATTTTTTTATTAATACTGACTTACCATAAAGAAAGAAAATTCAGCTATATGTACCTAAGATACAAGTTTTCACATGGGCCTAAGGCAAGGATCTGTGATACTATACCGTTGATGATCTAAAAGGAGGGAAATTCCCTCTCCCTAGCCCCAGGCACACTACGTAATTTCCAGGTCTTAACTCTAAGAATACATGTTCCCCCTGTACTACACTGAAAATACCTAGCATGATAGCTTTCCCTTAAAGATTATGCTTTGTGGGAGTTCTGGTCCAAGAGGGCAATGTAGAAAGGTAGAAAGGCCCTGAATTTACTTCTTCCACAGACACATCCAATGTACACCTATTTATAGAGTAAATCCTTCAGAAGACTGAAGAGCTTCTGCACAACGAAAAATAAACCACATAGAGAACAGCAAGAAAAAGGTAGACACAGTAACAAATTGAATTGCTAGCACAATGCTACAAACTAGCATGGGGGGTGAGGGGGATGGTAGTAAGGAATCATGAGCAGATTCCTGTGCCCTGGTCACAAAAGAAAAGCCACCTTTTTTTTTTGTTTGTTTTATATATATATATTTATAGATTTATTTGACAGAGAGAGAGAGAGAGATCACAAGTAAGCAGAGAGGCAGGCAGAGAGGGAGGGGAAAACAGGTTCCCCACTGAGCAGAGAGCCCGATGTGGGGCTCGATCCCAGGACCCTGAGATCATGACCTGAGCCGAAGGCAGAGGCTTAACCCACTGAGCCACCTAGGTGCCCCGAAAAGCCACCATTTTAAAAAAGCAACTAGTATATAAAAGATCCAGCCTTAGAACCGCACCAAATAGCAGGGGAACTTCCAGCTTGGAGGGGTTGTGAGTACTGTGGTTCACGCTCCCACTCCACCTTGACAGTGTAGATAGGAACAGAAACTGGGCACCAAAACAAGCTTGCTGCTGCAAGGAGTACCAGATTCTCTGAGGCAGGGGGAAAAAAAAGTCCTGGCTTAAAAGAGCAAATAGATTATTAAAGAGCCAGCCCTAGACCTCCTCCAAATGGTGGGCAAGCTGCTGGAACTCTCCCCAGTCAGATGGGTTGGCCCTCACATTTTATGTTCCCTCTCCACATTGATAGCATGGATGGAGGCAGGTTCCAAGCACCAAAGCCAGGAACTGCCTCAGTTACTCAGGGGCCCCCACCTCACACCAGCCCCTGCCATGCCACCAAAGCAGCCATAGAACAGCACATACCTGATATCCCCTAGTCAGTGTTCAGTATAGCTCCAGCCATCATGCCAAAGTGACAAAGGCACAAAGCACTCCAGAACATGCCAAACTGTCCCCACTTCACTTCCAAATAGCTTGCTAGGGCAATCAATCCCAGTGCAGAGCACTCTGGAACCTCCTGGTTCATGCGGGCTTTAGTAACTAGGTGCCCCTTGCATGGAGCACCCTGGGAACCCCCAGCCTGGCACATGCCAAGCCCCTCCCCCCACCCCCCAGACATTCCAGCTTGCATCAACTTCTGCCAAGGTGATCTCTGCACAGAGAGCCCAAAGACCATTCTGACCCACACCCTGATTTAGATCCAATCCCTACCCCCACAACATGTTTTCTGTGCAAGCCCCCTTAGGATATTCCAACCCAAGCCAAGGAACCTAAGACACCCCCATTTGCAGCCATTTCCACTTCAGCCATCCTGCCAGGGTACTACCCTCAGCACCAAGTCCCAAGACCACGCCAACCCGCACCCACTTCAGCTCTGGCCATCCCATCTGGGCAACTCTGCATGGAGTGCCCAGGGACCTTCAGCTCTTGCCAGACACAACTCCAGCCAGCCAGCCAGCCGGCACATATAGTCTACACAGGGGGTGACCATACATAAGACCATTTCTTCAAGTTTAGGAGATATACCTCTTCTACCTAATTCGTAGAAACTAATGGAGAAAGTCCAGCAAAATGTGGAGACAGAAGACTCTGCTCCAAAGAAAAGGACAAGACAAAAAATGAAACATAGGTAAGCAATATGCTTGATAAAAACTTTAATCATCATAAAGATGCTCATGCAACAGGAGACAAAAGTGGAAGAATTCAGTGAGAACTTCAACAAAGAAACAGAAAATACAGAAAAGAACCAGAGTTGAAGAATGCAATTACTGAAATGAAAAATACACTAGAGGGATTCAACATAGGTGAGAGATGCAGAAGAACTAATCAGTGATATGGAACATAGGGTAATGGAAAGCATCCAAGCTGAAAAGCAAAAAGAATCAAAACATAAGGACATATTAAGGGATCTCTTGGACATCAAGTGCCCATTCTCATTACAGGGGTCCCAGAAGGAGAAGAGAAAAGGGAGAAAATGTATTGAGGAAATAATACCTGAAAAGTTCACAAAGCTGGCAAAGAAACCAGACATCCAGGTTGAGGAAGCACAGAAAGTTCCAAAAAGATGAATTCAAGGTGGTCAATACCAAGACACATAATAATTAAGATGCCAAAGCTTAAAGATACAGAGAGAAATATAAAAGCAGCTTGAAAGAGCAAAGTGTTATGTACAAGGGAAACTTCATAAGGCTATCAGGTGATTTTTCAGCAGATACTTTGCAGGCAAGAAGGAGTGGTATGATATTTTCAAAGAACTGAAAGGAAAAACCTGCAACCCAAAACACTGTACTTGGCAAAGTTGCATTCAGAATTGAAGGAAAGAAAGAATTTCCCAGACAAACATATGTTAAGGGAATTCATCACCACTACACTGGCCTTATAAGAAATGTTATAGGGACTTTTCTTTTCTGCTTAGAAGAACCCATAGTTAGAAGGAAATGATGGATAAAAAGATATGAAATATGAAAACATATACATAAAATGTGGAGGAGGGAGTAAAAAAGTTGTTTTAGAATCTGTTCAAACTTAAGTGAGCATCAACTTGCTATAGACTCTTATATACTTAGGATCTGAGATAGGAACCTCATGGTGCCACAAACTCAAACCCTCTGATATAGAAAAAAAAGAGAAAGAAAGCCAAGCATAACATTATAGAAAGTCTCCAATCACCAGGGGAGAGAGCAAAAGAAAGGAACAGATAACAACTACAAACAAACAAACAAACAAAGAACTAGAAAACAATGAACAAAATGCCATTAAAATGTAAATTGTCTGAATGCTCCAATCAAAAGACATAGGGTGGGAGAATAGATTTTTTTTTTAAAAAGGCCCATTTATATGCAGCCTACAAGACTCACTGCAGACCTACAAGCATATACATACTGAAAGTAATGTTTATATCAGACAAAATAGATTTTAAAGCAAAGACTGGCTTAAGAGACCAAAAAAAAAAAAAAAAAAAAAGTGTAACCTACTGATAAAAGAGTCAGTCCAGCAAGAGGATATAACAGTTATAACTATCTGTGAACCCAACATTGGAGCAACTAAATACATAAAGAAAATATTAACCGACATAAAGGGAGAAATTGACAGGTATAAAATAGTAGGTAGGGGACTTTCACATCTTACTTACATCAATGGATATTTCATCCAGGCAGAAAATCAATAAGGAAACAGTATCTTTGAATGACACATTAGAACAGATAGACTTGACAGATAAATATAGAACATTCCATCTAAAAAGAAATTCTTTTCAAGTGCACATGGAACATTCTCCAGGGTATATCACATTAAGCCAAAAAACAAATGTCCATATATTTAAGAAGATTGCAATCATATGGTGCATTTTTTCCCAACTATAATAATATGAGACTAGAAATCAGGCACAAAAAAAAAAAAAAAAAAAAAAAAAAAAAAAAAAAAAAAAAAAAAAAAAAAAAAAAAAAAAAAAAAAAAAAAAAAAAAAAAAAAAAAAAAAAAAAAAAAAAAAAAAAAAAAAAAAAAAAAAAAAAAAAAAAAAAAAAAAAAAAAAAAAAAAAAAAAAAAAAAAAAAAAAA
>PISX010002545.1:0-33540 GCA_004024625.1 Mellivora capensis | reverse complement strand
GCAACACACTATTAAACAGCATACAGGTCAACAAAGAAATTAGAAGAAATAAAAACACGAGACAAATGAAACATAATAGTCCAAAATCTTTGGGACTCAATGAAAGCAGTTCTAAGACATTTATAGCAATACAGCCAACCTCAAGAAACAGAAATCTCAAACAATCTAACCTTACCTAAAGGCACCAGAAAAAGAAGAACAAAGCCCAAAGTTGGTAGAGAGAAGGAAATAATAAACATCAAAGTGGATACAATAAAATAGAGACTTAAAAAACCTCAAAGATCAATGAGACCAAGAGCTGATTCTTTAAAAAGATCAAGAAAATTGATAAACCTTTAGCCAGACTCACAAGAAAAAGAGAGAACATGATTAAAATGGAAAAGAAAGAGAAATAAAAGTCAACACCACAGAAATACAAAGGATTATAATAGACTACTATGAAAAATTTTATGCCACTTACCACTTTTTTTAAACAGGGTACTGAAATTCCTTGGCAGATTAATTAGGCAAGATAAGGAAAGGTATTCAAATGGAAAAGAAAGAAGTAAATTATTCCTGTTTGTTGACAATAGTGTTAAATACCCTGATTGTAACTGACATTTATAGGACTCTAATCATATCCAGAAAACCCTTACGTCTCTACTAAAAACTGTTGGAACTAATCAACAATTTCAGTAGTTACAGTATACAAAATAAATATAAAAATATCAGTTGTGTTTCTATAGACTAACAAATTATTCAAAAAAGAATTTAGGAAAACAATCCCATTTGCAATAATAGCAAAAAGAATAAAATATAAATTTAACAAAGGAGGGGGAAAATCTGTACACTAAAAACTAAGTCAATGATGAAAGAAATAGAAGAGTACACAAATAAATACAGAAGTATTTCATGCTTATGGATTGGAAGAATATTGTTAAAATGTCCATACTACCCAAAGCAATCCACAGATTCAATCCAATCCCTATGAAAAGTCCAATGGCACTTTTCAGAGAAACAGAAAACATATTCCTAAAATTTGTATGGATCACAAAACATTCCAAATAGCCAAAGCCATGTTAGGAAAGCAGAATGAGGCTGAAGGCATCACAGTTCCTTATTTCAAGCATTATTACAAAATTATAGTGAGTGAAATACGGTATTGCCATAAAAAAGACACATAGAACAGTTCAATGGCATAGAGAGCCTAGAAATGAACCCATGCAGGAGGTCAATTAATTTTCAATAAAGGAACAAAGAATAGTAGGAAATTGATACTTTCTTTCATAAACAGTGCTAGGAAAACTGGAAAGGAGCATGCAAATGAATGCAATGGGACCCTATCTTATACTAACCATAAAAATTAACTTGAAATGGATTAAGGACTTAAATGTAAGACCTGAAACCATAAAACACCTAGGAGAAAATATAGGGGGTAGTTCCCTTGACACTAGTCTTGGCGAGGATTTTTTGGATTTGACAACAAAAACGAAGGCAACAATAGCAAAAATAAACAAGCAAAACTACCTCAAGCTAAAAATATTCTACAGCCTAAAGGAGACAATCAGGAAAATGAAAAGGTAAACTATGGAATAGGAGATAATATTCGCAAACCACATAGGTGGATAATATGCAAAAATACACAATGAAAACATACGAATGATCAACAGGTATTTAAAAGGGTGTTTAACATCACTTGTGATTAGAGAAATCCAAGTCAAAACCACAATGGGATACCACCTCATCTGTTAGGATGTCTATTATCAAAAAGATAAGAGAACAAATGCTCAGAGAATGTGAAGAAGAAAAGGGAGCCCTTGTATACTGCTGTATACTGCTGGGAATGTAAACTGGTTGAGCCACTATAGAAAATACTAGAGAGGGGTGCCTGGGTGGCTCAGTGGTTAAAGCCTCTGCCTTTGGCTCGGGTCATGATCCCAGGGTCCTGGGATTGAGCCCCACGTTGGGCTCTCTGCTCCGCAGGGAGCCTGCTTCCTCCTCTCTCTCTCTGCCTGCCTCTCCCCCTACTTGTGATCTCTGTCAAATAAATAAATAAGAAAAATCTTTAAAAAAAAAAAAAATACTAGAGGTTCCTCAAGAAGTTAAAAATGGAACCATCAACAAACGTAGTGATCTGAAGGGGCACGTGCACCCAAATGTTTATAGCAGCAGTGTCCACAATAGCCAAACTATGGAAAGAACCTAGATGTCCATCAACAGATGAATGGATAAAAAAGATGTGGTATATATACACAATGGAATACTATGCAGTCATCAAAAGAAATGAAATCTTGCCATTTGTGACGATGTGGATGGAACTAGAGGGTATTATGCTGAGCTAAATAAGTCAATTGGAGAAAGACAACTATCATATGATCTCCCTGATATGAGGAAGTGGAGATGCAACATGGGGAGTTTGGTGGGGGGGAGAATAAGTGAAAGAAGATGGGATCGGGAGGGAGACAAACCATAAGAGACTCTTAATTTCACAAAACAAACTAAGGGTTGCTGAGGGGAGGGGGGTCGGGAGAGGGTGGTGGGGTTATGGACATTGGGGAGGGTATGTGCTATGGTGAGTGCTATGAAGTGTGTAAATCTGGCGATTCACAGACCTGTACCCCTGGGGCTAATAATACATTATATGTTTATAAAAAAATTAAATTTTTTTAAAAAATGGAATCATCATAGAAACCAGCAATTCTGCTTCTGAATATATTTTCAAAGGAAACAAAATCATTAACTCGAAGAAGTATCTGTATTCTCATATTCCTAGCATTATTTACAGTAGCCATAATATGAAAATAATAAAACCAGGTTTCCATCAGTAGACAAATGGGTAGGAATATTGCGTGTGTGTATACACAATGTGGAGCATTATTCAGTCTTAAAAAAAAAAAAAAAGAAATCCTATCATTTGGGACAACATGGTTCAGGATAAATTTGGAGGGCACTATGCTAAGTTAAATATGCCAAAAAGAGGAAGACAAATACTTTATGGTATCACTTATTTGTGGGAAGAAAGAAAGAAAGAGCGAGCAAGCGAGCTCAACTCCTAGGAGCAAAATAGAAAAGCAGTTGCTGAGCCATCACATTGTATGCTTTAAAAATTTTGCATTTTTATTGGTCAAATACATACTTCAACAAAGCTGAAGAGAAGTACATCATACACACCAAAAAATGAATAAAAATAGTGAGTATTAAAATTTGAATAAGAGTAAAAAGATTAGAGATTTGAAGGGAGCCAGTCAGGAGAATTCAGAATATTGAGCCCAAAGTGTTCTTAGATAATAAAGTGAGGATGGTAGCGGTGATGGAATAAATTCCCTGAATATGTTCACGGTGTCATAAACATCAGAGTTTTCAGGGAACATATACATAGCAGTCACCAAAACCACTGCACAAGCGTATCCTTAGAAAGCCAGAATCACGTCTTCTCTGTGTGATTGTAGAAGACCATTCACTAGAGTTCCTGTGGTACTTTGGCAATGATGCTGATTATCTGTGGTAAGATTGTCCAGAATCCTGATCATTTCCCAGAGCAAAGTATATAGATTACAGGATTTCCAGTGAACTTCCTGAGTGGCTCACAGAGCAACACCTATAAGCACAAAACCTGGCCCAAAATGATCTGCAATGGCAGCCAAGTCTTTTAGGTTTACTCCCAATGTCTTAGCCTCTTCTCTCTTAGGAACATGTTGAAAAAGAAGTTCATAGATTGCTTTTAGTGTTGTAATTTTTACACCTAAGCTTGTAGGTATAACACATTTTTATAGGACTTTTGGATCACCTACTGCCTGGAAAGATCCGAGGTCACAGGATAGTTAAGAAAATGGTCTGAATGAAAATTTGATGAGGGCTAATAAGATTAGCTAGAAATAGGATCCAGTCCAATAGATACAAATAGGCACAACTGTCATTAAAAAAAAAAAATCTGTCTCAGGGAAGTCTATCCAGGGTTTATGGAAATAATTGTCCTATGAATTTGTATTTTCGAACTCATATCAGCTTTTGATGGAATGTTTTCCTATCCCTCGATTTTATAGAAAATCCCTCCCTGGTGGTGGCTCAGGGGAATCTCTTATTGTTACATGTAAATCAGATATAGAACAAGGCTTAAAAGTAAGTTGTTCAGGAGAAGACATTGAAGTCATTTAACTTTCCTTCCCTGGGTCTGAACAGTAGGGAAGCAGAACCAAGGTCTTGAGTTACTCTGAGCAATTGGAGAGTGGGAAAATAAGAACAGGTTTGAGGGGAGGTGTGTAAAAGCAAGCAGGATCAGAACATGGTGATGGGGGAGAGAGAGAAACATGCTGAGGGAAGCAGAATGATAAAAAGAGGGAACATAGTGAGGTAAGAGTGTCTGAGGGGGGAATAGATGTGGGAGTTAACAGTTGAGGACAGGTGAATGTTGATACATTGGATAGTTTCAGATAAAGTAGACAGATTGTTGGATGGCCTAAGATTAGACCGAAAAAGCTGTTTTTCTTCTTTACACCAGGAGCAATTAGCAAATCATATTTTAGAGGAGATATTGGATCACTGGTATTCAGGGCCTTCTGGAGATGAACCAGTTTGGAGAGACTCCCTAAATCCTTGCTCTCATAAACAATGTTGCTTCATGTGTATGAGCCAGAATTTCTCAAAAAGATATTTAGAGGAGGATTTTAAAGTCATGAGAACTGGGACCTTTAACTTTATTGGATACTGCAGACATATTTTGAAATGATTATACTCATTTTATTTTCACCATAAAAAGGCTTACACTTGGTCCAGATCTGTACAACATTTAGTACTGTGAAACTTTTATATTTAATCAAAAAGAGGGTTTGGGCTATAAATCAGTCTCTTATTGCTTGTGGCTTTATTTTCTAAAGAACTTGAACATTTCCACCCCTCGGATACCTTCTTAATTGTATTGCCCATTTATATTTTCTACTATTTTTCTAAAGTCTATAATTTTCTTATACTTTTGTCAGAATTTTTTAAATAATCTAGCTGTGAGCCCTTTGGTGGTCATAAATATTGCAAATGTCTTCTCTCAGCCTGTAAATTATCTTTTTACTTGTTCAAGTACTGAATTTTGAAGACTAGGGTAGGCGCATGTTTCCACTTTTTTCATTTTATGATTTGTGCCTGTTAAATCATCTTTGTCTGCTATAGAGTCCTAGATATATATTTCTATGTTTTTTTTTAAACTTAAAAGAATTGATTTTCATGCTAAGATCACCATGTCCTTTTGAACTGATTTTAGAAGGAATAATAACCCTCTCTCCGAATCCAAACCTTCATCAGCAACATTAGATGGGGGTGCCAGAATTCATTCTCAGTTCTGACAAGACTTCTCCAATTTTGCCTTCTCTCTTGACATCTACAGGATTTACTCTGTCATTCCTTTTCTTGTACAACAGGAAGCACGGGATCAGAGGTCATACCTTACGCTCTGGACTATAATTCTCGTGATCCTATACATATTCTTCTCTTCCCCATCCACTACATCCCTCCATTTCCTTACTTTTCATTGTGCTACCTTAAATTTAAAGTCAGTAATAAAAGCTTCCTTCATCTTTAAACCCTTGTAAATATTTCCTTCGACTTCTTTCTCTAGCTTCGATCTCCTGTCATATGCATTCTATCTTCTAGTGCTACCCCTTGTAGTTGTCTGCAACTCACCCAATCTCTCTTCTTCCCTCCCTGAATATTTTATTCCCTGGGTCATTGTTCCTCTCTCCAATAATACCCCAATTATTGTTCTTGATTATTTCAATATCCATGTAAATTGTACGCCTTTCAGTTACATGATCACACTTCCTCCAATGATCTTGCCTTCCAACCTACCTCAGCCATTCATTATCATATCAATGCTTTTCCAAATCACACTCTATTACTCCACTGACAGCAAATGTTTAATTCAAATATAAGTTTAAATCCAATGACACAAACAATTTTTATTCACCTCTTATCATCCTCCCCATGAACCTTATTCCTTTTTAGCTAACTTTATGCTTTGTCAATCATTTTGAGCATTCTACTCTATTTACTTTTCACTCCAGCCTTTCTTTCCTTTTGCGGTATTTCTTTATGCCACACAACCTACTTATATCTAATGGCTTACACATTCTTGCTTTAGTCAGTTGCACTTTACCTCAAAATAATGCACAATAATATTACTAGTGTCACATTAATAATCTCCCAGAGGATTTTGATTCTTAGTCTATTGTCTTTTCTCTGAAATATGAAATAGGATTTCTTGGTTTTTTTTTGTTCATTTCTTAAAGGTATAGTTTCCTACAATCACCTCATCCTCATTAAAGGCTGATACAATTTTATTCTAATTCACACACACACAAAAACTGAAGCAATTAAAAGAATTTCTGTTCTCACTAGTTCTTCCTATTATGATTTACCCAACAATACCCATCTGGGCCCATTTACTATAGCCTATGTCCTTTTACTGAGAATGAACTACCAAGCTCCTCGTTCTTTATCATGCCTTCAAAGATATCATCATTATTTCCCTTCTTACTGCATCATCCCTATCAGAAAACAAACATATATATCACAACAATCAAGCCACCGTAAATTATTTTAAACCCATTTGATCCTTCAGCTATCACTGTTTTTCTCTTTCCCTTCATAGCTAACTCCTTGAAAAAAACATTTATACTCACTGTCTCCAATTTCTCTCCATTTCCTATTTAACCTCTTCAGATAAAGTATTCTTATATCTTGCTTCAACTATCACAACAGCTTTTGACATAGTTGCTTATTTGTAGGACATTTTTTCCCTGAAGGGAAAACTATTTCCTATTCTAGTTTCTATTACTGCCACACTTAGTAGTGTGATCCTAGATATGTTGGGTTTTTCATACTAAGCAATTCTCCAATTTTTTTTAATGGACATCCACTGGGTGTCTCACAATTTAACTTAATTTGGACACTAACTGCCAGAATTAGAGCAGACCCTACAAGTTACTACTGCCCCTTACTTCGGACAACAGTAACAAGTCTGGGTTGCCATCTGTACTTCTGACCAACTTGCAGTTTAATGGCTATTTAAATCATAAGTTCCTACCACCTCTTCATAATTTCCTAAAGGTTTACTTATTGGATAAGCAGTTTATTATAAAAGGTTATATGACTCAGGAACAGCCAAATGGAAGAGATACACAGGGCAAGGTGTATGGGAAAGGGTGCAGAGGACCTCCAAACCCTTTCCAGGAGTGCTGCTTACCCAACACTGTACATGTTTGGCAACCCCAGAAGTTCTCTGAACCCCTTCAGTAAGAGTTTCTTAGAGAGGCTTCATCATGTAGGCATGATTGATTGAATTATTGTCATTGATGATTTATTCAACCTTTAGTCCTTATCACCTCCCTGGAATTGGGGGATGGGACTGAAAGTTCAACCCTGTAATCACATAGTTCCCTGGCAATAAACCCTCATTTCCAGGGCTTTTCAAAAGTCACTTCATTAACAGAAATTTGGGTGTGGTTGAAAGCTTATTATGAATTTTAAAAAGACTACCCTTCTATTTTTATTGCACTTTTCACTTAGGAAATTCCAAAGCTTTTAGAAGCTCTGTGCCAGGTACAGGGACAAAGACCAAACACATATTTCTTGTTATAACATCATGTTCCCTAAACTCATCCACCCATTTTCAGCATTCTTTTCTTTTCCTCTTTTTTTCCCCTATCACTCCTCTTAACACACTATTTCCACTGGTAACTTCAGAATTTTGCCACGTCCTACATGTGCCATGATTGGGCTTTGTCAAGTTAATGAAAAGTCTTTTCTAACTTGTGAATAGTAGGGGAGCAAACCTTCAAGATGCTCATTTAACTATCATCATATCTGTCAAGAATTTCCCATTTTCTCATAGGAAATGACTAATTTCGGTCTCAAAGAATTTGCATTACCCTTATTTTGTATAATAATTAATTGAATATACTTGTTCCCTTTAATAGTTTTCTTGAGGACAGAGCCACTGTATTATTACTTTGGTATCTTAATTACTTAGGCCAAGATTTGGATCATTATGTGCTGAATGTATGCTAAATTCAATTTGGATTGAATTTAGACTTGAGTGAGATGGCATATTTTCTAGTAGTATCTTTGTTTTGTATAATTTCTGAGGAATATCTAGATCTATGAAATATGATTCTTTTTTCTTTTTTCTTTTTAAGATTTTACTTATTTATTTGACAGAGAGAGACACAGGGAGGGAGAGAACACAAGCAGGGGGAGTGGGAGAAGGAGAAGCTGGCTTCCTGATGAGCAGGGAGCCAGATGTGGGGCTTGATCCCAGGATCATGACCTCAGTTGCTTAATGACTGAGCCACCCAGGCACCCCTGGAATACAATTATTAAGTTCACTTCCAGACATGTACGTTGATCAAAACCCAGACCAAAAGGACGAGTAGAATACATTGTGCTAGGTGTGGTAACTACTATCATTTATTCAAATTGTTAGTCTACTGGCTTAAAAGGAAATGTGCATGATCTTGGTAACTAGTTCCTATCAATGACCTAACCTTTTCCCCAAGTAGGACTTGGCTCAATTCTTATTTGTTAATAATATACATAAAAATTTTTCAACTTAGAAAAGAAAATCTTCTCGGTATAAAAGTTTTTCTTTGTTGCTTTAAATTATATATATGCCTACACATACAGAACCCTATATGAGTATTATACTGACACACAAATATAGAAAGCATAAGTTTGGCTTATTAGAAATTCCAACTTTCATACAAAATTAATGATATGAGTATATCCTCACAGGTCTCTCTATTAACTCACACAATTTTAGCAGCTATGATGTCCTTTTTTATATTAATTGAAGGCTTTTTATTTTCAACAGCACTAAGTTTTCTCTGCTACAGTAGCCAAAAGAAAGCTTCTAACAAAAGCCCAAATTCATGGTATTTAATATTACAGAATAAGAACAAAATTCTTATATATCAATACAGGCAGATGAAAAGAATCCCAGTGACCACCATTTTTCAAACAGGATTCCTATTATGACCAGTCTGAGATAGAATTATTAGAGTAGTAGAGAATTAAAGTGGGGAATAGATCTGGATAATAATTCTTATTATATCTGCTATAGTCTAAATATTTGTGTCCTCCCCACCAAATGATGTGCTGCAATTCTAACCCCCTAAGATTATGGTTTTGCAAAATGCTGAGGTCATGAGAGGGAATGGAATTAGTGTTCTTTTCCAAAGCCCTCAGAGATCCCTTGCCCCCTCTGCCTTAAGTGGTAGAAGACAAGAAGGCGCTGGCTGTGAACCAGGAAGAGGCCTCTCAAAGAATGTGGCAATGTTAGTGCCCTGATCTTGGATATCTTAGCCTCCAAAGCTATGAGAATAAACTACCCAATCTGTGGTATTTTGTTACAGTAGCCTGAATGCGCTGAGACAGTCTCTGTTTCTAACTACAGACTTGCAATTTTTACCTCATTAATAAATTTGGTGATAGTGTGTCACCATTTCTTTGGCTCTCAACTTCTGGGTGCGGGGGGTAACCCAAATCATTAGTAGAATTTCTGACTCAATGAGGTTTTAAGGACAAGATGATCATTCTGGTTGTACTACATATGGTCTACTTATAAACCATTCAAATAGAACAAGCTATGGACAAGACAATGCCTTTCTTTGTAGAATCAAGGTGACTTTGATAATCTGTTTCTGACCTCTTCATATCTATATTTAAGAAGTAGCTCCAATACTGTCATTTCCACACATAAACTACTGATCTCATCTTAGAACCCAAAAGCTCCAGCACAAATCTTCTCAAAGTTTAATCTGCATAGGATTAACTATGGATATTATTAAAATGCAAATCTTGATTAACTAGGCTGTGGTGGGTCCTAAAATTCTTCATTTCTAACAAGTTACCAAGGGATATGAACACTGTTGGTTTGAAAACAACACTGAGCAGTAAGGTTCTTGTAGATTTTCTAAGATCCTTTAAGAAAAATTTTCTCACATCATTCTTTTAAAATTTTTCTTACTGGTCCTACTGGATTGCAAGCTTCTTGAGGAAATGAAATAGTCATTCATATTAGCATGTGTCTGTGTGTATTTTCTTTTCTGTTCTCTAAATTCTTAGCAGTCATCTCAGTTTTCGTAGTTCCTCACTAAAGAACAATATGCAGACTGAATGGATACCTCAGGGCTGGGAATGACTGGAGAAGCCTCAATATGGGCAACCAACTATCTCTTATTTATAGGTTTGGTTTTTTTTTTTTTTAAAGATTTTATTTACTTATTTGACAGGGAGACAGTGAGAGAGGAAACACAAGCAGGGGCAGTGGGAAAAGGAGAAGCAGGCTTCCCATCAAGTAGGGAGCCCAACGCGGGGCTCAATCCCAGGACTTGGGGATCACAACCCGAGCCGAAGGCAGATGCCCAACCGACTGGGCCACCCAGGTGCCCCCCATATTTGTAGGTTTTATGTGACCTTGCATGACAGGGAGAGTAGTAATTTATGTTTGTGGGAAAGGGAAGTTAATGAAATCTTTTTAGTTTGAAAGTAAGTATAGTGCTTCTACAAGGGAAAAAAACAATGAAAGAAGAGAAGAATAGGCAGCACGTGTGCAGAGGCAGATCTTTAAAATTTGGCTTAGAAAACAAAATAAACAAGCAAAACAACAACAACAAAATAAAACACAAGAGCAAAAATTTCATTTGAGTTTCTCCAGAGTTCTGATAGCTTTTACAAAGATCCTAAAGTCTATCAAGTGTGACCAATGCTGATCAAGAAAGAGGACCAAATGTCTTTACTCAGACAAGCATTTCTAGGGAAAATGTTTTTAACCTTCTAATTAAATATACCTCTCTCTCCACAAACACAGTAATTTAAAACAAAACAGGCAGACATAGTGAATTAATGATGTAGAAATTAACTTGAATGAAAGCATCTTAGGTATACTAAAGATCTTAATAGCCCTTAATCTGAAATATACCTGAAGTGAAATGACTTCTTAAAAACATGAAGGACCTGCTAAGATAAGCCATTTATTTTTCATGGACTGTTGGTGCCAAAACATAAATACTGAGATCATCTCGACCTACACAGGGCCTTTGTAACTCTATGCCTATGCATGAGTCCCTATCAGAGGACTGGGAATTTGCCAAGTCTCATATAAAACTGCAGTGACTTTTAAGGCCACTGAGGCCATTCCATCTACTCAAAAATGAAATTAGGCTTTTTTATTTTTTTATAGGCTTGAAGCCACCTAAATTTGACCTCTACCTAGCACATTTTTTTATCCATCAAAATTATCAATACTGTGAGTAAGGATAGAAATTTTTGAGTCAGTCACCTGAACATATCATTTATAAGGTCTTTTATCAAGGTTTCTCAAATAAATTGGTTTTACGAATGCATTTAGGGGGAAATAATTAACTTTGAGGGTCAGAAAGAGAATACAGATGTAGGCAATACAAGGTTTTCTTTTCCCGCCATCCAAGTTTTATTTTTTTCTTCTTTGTATTCACTTACTATATATGGAGAGTCTCTTTTGTAAGATGGCTAAAGATATTTTGTTAAAGGAATTAAAGTTATACTTGGAGAATTTATTGATATTAGTCAGGAAAATACAAATAATTGCCTGTAGGTGTTTTATCTGACCATTCTGAAGTCCTTAAGTATTATCCAGCAAGTCATAAAGGTATAAAGATGTGATGCTATTTGTGTTTTAGGCCCTGCAAAAGAAGCAATAGGATAGAAAAAGAAAGAGGGTTTCCCAGAGAACATAAAAGTCTAAGAGACCAGATTAATAGGAAAATTAATGATGAAAATCCAAGATAATTTCCATATCTACCTTATGGGAAAAGTAAACAAAACATTTTACACATGAAACTTCAGGTATCCTGTGATACCTAATGGTTTTATGAGCTAATGGAATTATGTTGCTGGTGTGTACTTAATGCTTCTTCCCAAACCTTCTGGGCATAATTAAAGGTTTATATTGTATTAGAAATAACAGGAGCCAGGAGCACCTGGGTGTGGGGGCTTAGTCAGTTGGGTGCCTTTGCCTCAGGTTGTGATCCTGGGGTCCTGGGATGGCATTCTGCATAGCACTCCTTGCTTAATGGGGAGCCTGCTTCTCCCTCTCTGTCTGCCTGTCATTCCCCCTGTTTGTGCTTTCTCACTCTCTCTCTCTCTCTCTCTCTCGTGTGTCAAATAAACAAATAAAATCTTTAAAAAGAAAAAAAAAGAAATAACAGAAGTCAACTTTGGTCTATTTCTCCAAATTGACCACTGAGAAGTAGAGCTAGCATTAATCTTTAGAAGGCCATCATTCTAAACTTTGAAGGATTTCAGAGCAGCCACGGTATTCGTTTTGCATTGCCCTCTTCTTTTTTCTAATTAGAACAGTCCCAGAATGAAGCGGGACCAATGAGTGACCGAGTAGCAAACCCTAAATGGACACTCTTCCTTCTTAGAGTAATACTTTGGCTCTCTTTTAGGGTCAGAAGAACACAGTGAAGTACCAGGACAGGCATCTATCCTGACACTTCCCAGGCTTCCTGTGCTCCTATAGGGTAAGGGCAGTCATTCTGTACACAAAATGAGCATAAACTGAATTTGAGTGAGCAATTTAGGAAAAACAGATTTTAAAAAGATTTTTTATTTTATGGAGAAAACAGTGAAATTTTAGTGGTTCTACCATTACCTTTCCAAATAACCTCAGGTGAAACTGCTAAATATAACTACATGGATAAACAATAAGAATTAGGTGGGGCCTGGGTGGCTCAGTGGGTTAAGCCTCTGCCTTTTGCTCAGGTCATGGTCTCAGGGTCCTGGGATCAAGCCCCGCATCGGGTTCTCTGCTCAGCCGGGAACCTGCTTCCCCTTCTCTCTCTGCCTCCTTGTGAGCTCTCTCTCTATCAAGTAAATAAACAAAATCTTAAAAAAAAAAAAAAAAAAGAATTAGGTTGGGATGTCAATTTGATATATTACATATGTTGATCAGGTTGACTAAATGTTTTCTAGTACACTTTGTTATGTGCAGACACAGTGTACATTTTATATGGCCCTGAGTGACATCGTGTATTATCCAAAATGATTCCTTTTATATTTTGCTAAGTCATACTTCTACATAAAGAGACATCCATTCCAAGTCTCTTTTCCAGGACTCTTCAAGTATTTTGTTTTTCTAAAACTCTTTTTGGTCCTTTTATTCACTGTGTCACTCAAA
Organism: Mellivora capensis; assembly: GCA_004024625.1. Classification (NCBI taxonomy): domain Eukaryota; kingdom Metazoa; phylum Chordata; class Mammalia; order Carnivora; family Mustelidae; genus Mellivora; species Mellivora capensis. The sequence continues at coordinate 20,354 of PISX010002545.1, read as the reverse complement.
TTAATTACCAGCCTCTCCCCTAACACAAACATAACTTAAATACGAATCAGTCTCCATATGCAATATCAAATAATACACATAAATATTTAAGTCTTAAGGGTAGCAGCAGTGGCATTAGCAACACAAACACCAATAACTTGTCCTAGGATTGCAGTAGAGAGCAGCAGAATCAAGTATATACTGTGACTTTTGTCAGTGCAACATCTTTCACAAAGGGATTAGTAGGTATTTTAGTAGAGGAGTATCCTGAAGTACAACTATTGTTGGCTAGAGCCCAATTTTTTAGGGGGTCATTAATGATAATGGATGTTACATTCTTTGCTTTATACTGTGTCCTGGACACTAAAGTGTATTATCTAGATCATCGTATTTATTTCTAATGAAAAAAAAAAAAACAAAAAAAAACATCTGATGGAATAGGTATCATTATACTGATTTTACATATAAGGCAACTAAGGTGTAAGAAAACCAAGTAACTAATATGAAATCTCATACCTACTGAATAAAGAAGTTAAAAGTAGTACTAAATTTGACTCCCTAATTTCCAGTTGTGCTTACTAAATGTGGTGAACATTGCTTTCTGTCCACCTAGCATACATTCCAATATTTAAAATAACAGGGTATATTCTAAAAGAAATGTTATAATGAAAGATATTTTTTTAAGATTTCTTTTTTAAGTCAACTCTATACCCAACATAGGGCTCAGACTCATAACCCGAGATCAAGAGTTGTATGCTCCATTGACTGAACCAGCCAGCTGCCCCTGAAAAATGTAATTTAAAAAAAAAAGAAAAAAAGATTCTTTCTCTCAAAAACTGGCCAAGGTAATGGTCTCTTTCTCCTTTCCTTCTTCCACACCTATAAATTAAAATGTCTCTACCCTTACCATGTAGCCTCATCCAGCTGTGAAACTGGATAGAATTGCATGAATAGCAGCTCAGCCTTCTCAGGAAAAAGGGAATATACTTTGTAGGACAAGGAAAAAAAAAATATATATACATATATGTGTGTGTGTGTGTATATATATATCTGAAGGGTATACGAGAAAGAATAAGATATCCTAAGGGGAGATGTTTCCTAAATATCCAAGATAGGAGTGTTCATCAGATGCACATTTCTGAGTCTAGAGTGACTACTGTCATGTTAATTAAGTAGCTGAGGATATTGTGAGGTAGAGTTGCCTCTCTGTTCTTCAACCTTGTCGATTTTAGCAAAGATAAATACAATGCTGCTATTTAATATGAATGTATGTCTGATAACCCAAAAGAAGACAACACCGTAAATATTTTTGGTAAAGAACTGTAGTATTCTTGACTTTATGCAGATGTTGTTTATTTAAATAGCATTTCTCACAGTCTAAATTAAAGGAAATCTCTTACCAGTTTAACTGAAACTATTATTTCTATTAATTCCATATTTACCTTTGAAATAAATTTAAATTATGAATCATGATTTATTTATATGTGATACATTCTCCATTTGAGGTAATGTGAGGTAATAAATCTCCCAAAGTTAACTTTATCTTTCTTTCTAGGATTCTAGAATGTTTTGAAATACTGTTTCATTTAAAAACCATCTGCTGGATATCTAACACATGTGTATCTGGGAAAATACTAGGTACTAGATTAATAGTTTAATGGAAGAGAAAAATAAATATACTAACATTTAAGCATAATGATTGCTCAGATAGGATAAGCCCTGAATGTTATGAGTGTGCATATGAATGCACTTAATCTAGTTGTCAGAATCATGGAAGGCTTCCAGGAGGAAGTTGAGTAACTGTGAATAGTCTGTCATGGCAGGAACAGAAGTTTACAGGTGGGGGTTGGAATTCTAGGAGGGAGTTTGGGTCTGAGATTTGAAGTTTAAGAGTTAAGTGGGGGCTTGTCTATGAATGTTCATATATGCAAAAGTAAGGAGTTTGGAATTTGTTCTAAGTGCTATTGGAGCCACTGAAAGATTTTTGGCAAGGAAAATTAGTGTCTAAATGTATATCTTAGATAGATCTAGCCATCATGTCTTTGGAATATATTTTGGAAACTTGAGATTGGAAGGAGGCCGATTAGGAAATGATATAGGTTTGATCAGTTCAAGATACATAAAACCAGTAAACTAGTAGAATCAACAGGCTTGAATGAATGGTTGAAAGAAAGAGGTAAAGAGTGCAGAATTAAGGGTGACACTCATGTCCTTCATTTGGACAACAGATATTAGAGCTGATAATGAAAATGTATAATCAAATACAAGAAACAGTACATTCAAGGGAGGTTTCAGAAGGGTGTATATGTGTTATTTTGACTGTTCATTATCCACTCTAAGTATATTTATTGAGTTTAGGTGGAAAAAGATGTCTTGACTGGACACCTCGCCCTTGCCAGTCATTCTAACAGGGATATGAAGATGATGCTTTGGATCTCCAGGTGGTAATATCTACATGGACCCTGGCCCTAATGGTTTTTATAATGTCTGAATATCCTCTCCCTTCTTTCTCTAATAGTCAGTGACTTGACTAAGTGGGTAGAATCTCATTTAAAGAAGAAAATGAGTTATTATCAGATTCTTGGCATAGTCTTACAGAGTCCTTCCTCCTTGGGAGGGAAGGACCATATCTGCATCAGGCAACTGAGCAAGAAATTATGAATTTTTATTTGTGGTAACTGTTTTTAATCTCCTGTTTGTTTTTTTTTTCCCATTACTATAATTTTCTGGCTATAGATGTTAATAGATACCCTTTCAGGCTGCCTGTATATCTTAACACTAGGGATACTACAGTTTATTAACCATCTTCAAAGTTCCTATAGATCAAGCCCCATTGGCTGTCCCTTCATTTTTGCAGGTCAGAATCACAAATGAATCCTACTGGATTTGACTGTTGAATATTTATTACTCCAGTATCAAAAAGACCCAGAAATGACAGAGACAATAGGATAGTAGTGAATATTTTAAACATCTATTATAAATAGACTCCACATACTTAAGAATGTAGAGGAAAACAAGATTATGAAGTGGTGAGGCATAGAAGATACCAAAAAAAAAAGGATCAAAATGTTTAGATTTAAAAATAAAATACTTGAAATAAAAAATATACTGAATTCATTCAGGTATACTGAGAAAACACCACCACCACCATTTTGTATAATCCATGGGTCATAGAAAAAAAATCCAAAAGAAATTAGAAAATGTTTTAGATGAGTAAAAATTAAAATGGTAAATTAAAATTAGATGAGTAAGAATTAAAATAACATATTAATATTTCTGGGATACAACTCAGGAAGTACTTACCAAAAATGTTTATATAATTGTATGCTTATATTACAAAAGGAAAAAGGACTCAAATTAATGATCTAAGGTTTCATTTTAAGGAACTAGAAAAAGAATGAATTTAATCCATTGAAAGCAAGCAGAAAGAAGAAAACACTAAAAGAACCCAAAAATACAATCAAAGGAACCAATGGTCAGTTCTTTAGAAATGTTAGTAATTGTGATAAACACCAGTCAGACTAATCATGGAAAGATAAAAAGAAATCCGTGGGGGAATAATTCTCCATGGGTAGCTTACATTTCTATGTCTTATGAGAAAAAGCATTAACAGGTTTTGTTCTGGACTATTTCATAAAGATATTTGTATAGCAAACAGCTCTGAAAGATAGAAATGATGTCTCCTGAGCAGAAGGCAGATTTGCTCATAAAGATAGTATCTCCCTGTAGGGTAAAAGATTTTTTTGTTCCTTCAGGTTCCTCAGTTGTGATGTAAACTCACTATGTGTATAACATCCACTTTAGCTCCTCCACATGGCCTCACTGAAAATGGGGATAAGGCAAAGAGATGAGACAATGAGCTCTGTTTCTGATATAGGAATTTCCCATCTTCTGCCAGTGTCTATAAAAATGTGGCAAGCTAACCAGTAATAAGAATGAAAACATGGGCAGGACTATAGAACACATAAATATCCTCGTATTATGGAAATATATATATATATATTATGATCGACTTTAGGCCAAAGATTCAAAAACTGAACATCAAATGTAACTATTTTTTGAAAGCCAGAAACTACCAAACATCATTCAAGAAAAACTATAAATGCAGAATTATCCTAGATATCTGAATTACCCTATGTCTTTAACAAAAGAAACTGAATTTTGAAATAAAATACTCCCATAACCAAATGGTTTCACTGGTAAATTAACTAAATGTTTAAGGAAAAAATAATTTTTACACAAACTCTTCTGGAAAGCAAAAGAAGACAAAGCACATCCCACTCATTTTATAAGGCCAGTACTAAAACCAAAGACATTAATAGGAAAACAAAACAAAACACCAGAACCAAATTCCCTCATGAAATACATGCGACAGTTTTTAACAATGTTTTACCAAGTGATATCCAGTAATATATAAAATTGATAAGACTTTCTGATTGTGTTTGTCTCATCCAGGAATGAAGACTTGCTCGGACATTTGAAGAATAAATGTTATTCACCATAACAGATTAAAAAATGAAAATCAGAATATATCAGATGTAGAAACTTATATGGCAAAATTCAACATATTTTTATGATAAAAATTCTGAACTAAGTAGGAATAGACACTAATTTTCTTAGTCTTCTAGAGAGAGCTATGAAAAACTTAACACTAATATCCTACTTGTAAAAGGGTGAATGTTTTCCCCTAACATTGGGAGCAGGGAAAAAATTATTTCTCATCACTTGTATTCAACATTGACCCAGAAGTCCTACAGAGTAAGTGCAATAATACAAGAGAAAAAGAGTAGGACTTTTTCTTCTAATTTTATGTTTTAATCGGCTTTGTCAAATCTGACCTTTCCTCCATGAGTAAAATGTTATTCATTGCCCCATTTGACTCATCATGCTCTTTTTTCTGAGAGAGAGGTAAAGGGAGAGGAGTTGGGCAGGGAGAGGGAGAGAAGGGGAGAGTGGTGGCGAGAGACAATCTTAAGCAGGCTCCAAACTCAGCTTGGAGCTGAACACAGCACTTGACCTCACAAACCTAAGGTCATGACCTGAGCTGAAATCAAGAACTGGATGCTTAACCCACCGAGCCTCCAGGTGCTCCTCATCATGTCCATTCATTGAACATTGGAATATATAACTGGAAGTGATTTAGGAGTTGTTTCAAACAGGATAGTCTAGATTATCCTGTACCAATAACCAAGCCCCAAATTTCATTGCCTGAGAATGATGCTACAAATAACGTTTATTTTTTATTCAATCTATATGCCTATGATGAGACATTGGCAATGTCTGATGATTATATTTGTTCAGAAAACCACACTGATGGGGCGCCTTACATTTCAAATATTATCCATAGTTATGCCAGAGAAAAAGAAAGCACTCTTCAGTGTCTTATACCTGCAATTGAACCACAGGACTGTAAGTAACAAATCCAACTCCTACCCACAAATCCTGGTTAAGAACTAGTCACAGGACCCTAATCAACCATAAAAAGGTCAGGAAGGTCATCTCTGAAAATGGGAGTCTAAGAAATATTAAATTTTCTAACATCTCATAATTACTTGTCTCTCCCAAATAATAAGCAAATACATTTGATTATCATCTAGAACAACTTTATATATATTAAAAAATCAGTATTAAAAATATCCGTAATCTCAACTGGTAAATATGTAAGGAACAAACAGTATTTTAGGAAAAGTACTCCTATTTTTCTAGTAGCTCCACTTATTCTTTTAACATATAATTCCTCAGAATTTACTTAGTTATTCTAATTTAATGCATAATTCCTCATAATTTATTCACATAAAAAAGGCCTGGTTTCATAATAACTATTTTAAAATCTACATGTGGTTTTTTTGTAATGTCACATATACCATAAGATGACGACCTATGGACTATATAAACCAAAACCAATAATACTCATCTTTTATGTTGAAAATATTTATACACATATGCATATATATACACATCTATATGTACATATAGATGGTAAATGGTAATAAATAAACTTTTTTTTTCTGAAACTTATTTTCCTCATGTATATCATTCAGGTAATTTTTACTGTATACTAAAATTTGCAGCATATATAATTAATGTAACTATAATAATTTTCTGTTTATATCATGGATATAAGTATATGCTAAAGAAAGACTAATTTATAAAGATATTCATCCTGATGTTGCTTTGCTATTCAGTACCATTTGTAACTACCAAATGCAATAAATAATCTTCATGGCTAATTTAGTTTCCATTTAATTTATATATAAAAAAGATGTGCCTAAGGAAATATACTGACCATTTCTACCATGTCACACTGAATTTATATTGTACTTTTATATGTGTAATTTGGTGCATGTATGTCTTAGATCAGGTTTCCTCAGACTTACGTTAATACCATTACCAAATGTTTTCACTTAATTCTCAAGCCCTTTTGCTTGCATGGCAACACTCTTCACTCTGTCTATATGTATATCTTTTATTTTCCACTCTTGGGAATAAAAGAGAAACCAATGTAGAGAGGATTGAGAACTAGGGAATAGGGATAGATGAAAGAATAGAAGGAGCAGTTAAAAGGAGAAATTAAGATAGGGTCATATTCCTCCCTCATCACATGATTTAAAAGAAAAATTCTGTTTATAGAATTTACAAGCTTTACAAATTAACATTACAAAATTGAACTGGATAACACAAATAGGACTTAATTTTGGTCTATGCAATATGAAACAATGCCTAAATTTTCAATTAATTTTTGATAACAAACATGATTTAAGATCATAAAATCATTTCTGGCTGATAATTTACTAATCTATGGACTCAAAGACATATTTTTCAGTTATTGAAACATTAGCATGAAGTATTTGTAGTATGTACTCTGAAACAAAATTGATCTCCTATATAAAATATTGAAATTTTTTGAGATCATACAAAGTATTGGATAGAAAATAAATCTTCAACCTCATATTGCTTCTTTCTATGTATTTTTCCAACATATTTTTATTCGTTATATTAACTTCACATACAGATGCTTATTATCACCAAAAGCAGGAGAACATGGTACTTGATGTTACCTTTTAAGTTGGAGAACCATAAATTTTACTCAAGTCAGTAAGCACTTATATATACAACCACTAAATTGTTCCAAACTTTCACATCTAACAATGTGTATTTGTTTCTAAATTTAAAATGATGATTTAAAATTTTCTTATTTGTAAAAATTGCTCATTTTGGAGGCTCAGTGGATGGGCTGATATAATCATTTAACAAATTTATACATAATTTCTTGATAATATTTTAATATGAATAGTCATCTTTAATCCAGTATTTGCAAATAATACAAAAATGGAAATTATGGAGTGTACAGAAACCACAGAAATCATGAGAGCACAGTCTCCCTATACACTATGAAGCTCAGATACAGGACTTAAAGATAACTCTTTTGTATTCCCTACATTTTTCATCTTGTGATACCTACACTCACTGCGCCCCAGACCCTGTGGTAAGATATAAACTTATAGAGCATGTCAAAGGAATTCCCTTCTGTGAATTTGAGGATGTTACATATTTAAAGTACATTCTCTTTCTTTCTTCCTTCTTTTCTTAGCACTTGATTTTTCTTTTAGTTTTCCTACTGATTTTATAATTTAAATAATGATGACTATATTTAAAAATCATGTTTATGCTTACCTGTATTTGCTAGTGTGTCTGTATGTTTAAAGGGATCACAACCTTTTGAAAACTGGGGATAAATTTCCAAGGTGTTTTATCTCCTCAGATATTAGCAAATGAAGTGATTCACATGTGGTTGTAAAAATTAGCAATGGGATTGGAAAGAGAAGGAAGCTTTGAAAAATTTTTCTTGAATAGAAGAAACTGAATCCATGCAGTTTGCCCTGCTGTCCAGCATATGTGATGAGACCATAATCTATTTTACTGCCTTTTTTAGTTCAACTGAAGGCAGCTTTTCCCCATACACGGGGGGGGGGGGGATGGACAGTGTCAAGAAGGTAGCTTAGCATTTTCATCCTATTAAGTTGATGAACAGGCAATAAAATATTTTTAACATTTAATTATTAAATATTAATAATAGTAATAGAGATTATTAGATAATCTACACAGGAAGGCTTTACCACCATGTTTCCCAGAAGCATCAGAGAGGGTGCTTTACCCTCAAAGAGGATGGTACCAGAATACCATATGCTAAGTTAGTAATTTGGGGGGAAAAAAAAGAATCATTTTATTGAGTATAGAGCAATGATCTCTACATTTGGATTTTTTTCACAATTTGGGGTATGAGTATTTCAAGAAGGATAAAAATAGGTTAAAATTTTAAATATATAAAAAATTTAAATATAATGTTGCTTTAGATTAGACTCAGAAAAATGTGTAAAATAAAAGTGGAATAACCCCTGCTTCCTACAGCCATTGACCAAGAATTGGATCATTGTTATGTGGTTCATCTACAGAAGAGATGCAGTTTACTGAGAATCCTTCCATTATGGGGTAAAAAAGATGACTTATAATATATGTGTTTTACATATGCCTGAAACATATAGATATGCCTTCATTTTTCTTGATGGAAAATCTGTAAGAAAATAGTAGCTCCATCAAATCAGTGAGTAAACAAGACCATTACATCAAAATAGATTTTTCTCATTTACTCTGACAAGTATAGCAGTTTAAATTATTTATAGTTCCACTCTGAATGGATTTAGTAGATGCCCCATAGTGCATCTTGTAAATTCAGTAGAGTCTTAGTAAGTTCTTTATTAATTACATTTATAAATTACACTCCTTACAAAAGCCCTGGAGCATGTAATTGATACATTTATTTAAATATTTAGCAACTCAGAGGATACTGAATTTTTATATATAGACATATTTAACTAAATATGTAGATTCTTCCTTTTGGTAAAAGGGTAATAATTGATTAGGAAAGGAATTATAAAATAAAGAAATGCCTTGGAAGTTTTCCTAATTATAGTAGAAGTTAGTTATGCCTTCTAAGTCTTTCTCATCTCCCTTCAGGAAGGATGTGCTCATAGACGTCATAAACAGAATACTCAGTACTCTGTCAACTTCTGAGGTTTCTAATTATAGTAAGTCTGATCAATTATCTCACATTACTATATACCATTATGTAATAGTTAACACTTACTGAGATCTACACAGCCATTCAGGAAGATGGGAGAAATGCTGCACAGGCTCCCAGAAGCTGGGGGGTCCTAACAATGTATTAAAAACTCCCCTAGCCTCCTATCTGCCCATACCAAAATGCAAATACACAAAGAGAAAAAAATTATCTGACTACGCAATGTTGTTTGGGTTTTTTTTCCCTTCACCCTTCTTACCACTTTCATACCCTTCACAATTGAAAGATTTTATTTATTATTTTTTTAAATATTTTATTTAATCATTTGAGACAGAGAGATAGAGCAAGAACATGAGCAGTGGGAGTGGCAAAAGGAGAAGCAGAGTCCTTGCTAAGCAGGGAGCCTGAGGTGGGGCTTAATCCCAGGACCCAGAGATCCTGACCTAAGCCGAAGGTAGATGCTTAACCATCTGAGCCACCCAGGTACCCCTTGCAATTGAAAGAATTTAACTCCCCATAAGTCTTCTTGCCTTATGGGGAGTTAAATTCTTATGGGGAGATAGAAGCAATGGATGATGAGACATTTGGATGTCAATTCTGCGGTAGGTAGTGGAGAAGCAGGGAGAATATTCAGATCAATGCACTCGTTTCTGGCTTCTCAAAAATCATTTCCAGATAAATAAAAATTGCAAACCATTTTTATTTTGGGGGGAATAATTATGCTACTTGTTCACAGAGAGCCATGCCAGATTATATATAGTATAGAAAATATACACTATATAAAGCATAGTGTGTGTATATTATATATATGCGTATATTCCATTATCACTGCCTTTGCTAAGATTTGAAGCTAAAGAAAAAACATGAACTTGTTAAGGCAGTAGAAGGTTTTTTGTTGTTGTTTTGGTTTTTTAAGGTTTTATTTATTCATGAGAGACAGAGAGAAAGAGAGAGGCAGAGGCCTAGTCCCTGTGGAACAGGAAGGCTGATGAGGGACTTGATCCCAGGACCCTGGGATCATGATGGGAGCCAAAGACAGACACTTAAGTAACTGAGCCACGCAGGAACCCAAAGCAGTAGGAGTTTTAAAAAGAAAAACAATGTTTGTGAGTTTTCTCTCTGGTTCTCTTTCACATGCTTGGTAGTCATATTTTAGTAAGTCTAAAGACTTGAGTTTTCTTAAAGATTATTTATAACCTGTTAACCTTGGGAGGTAAGGAAATCAGAGCAATTACTAGATTCTGTCCCATACTTATCAAGAAGTTAAATAGATTAATCCATGTAAAACTTTCAGAATCAACCCAATTTTGAGGACATATAATCATTTTATGCTAATTACAAGAAATGAGTTATTTTTAGGTAGTAACTACTTTAAGAATCATACGTCATTGTTGACTGCAGCTTTAAGTGTAAAATCACTGCTTTTCTCTTTATTATATTCCTTCTTTCCAGAGGTAAAGGGATATATCTCTATTTGACCTCTATCTGGGCTGTGTATGTGAAGAAAGTGGTACAAATCTTTTATAATATTTGCCTAGAAATAGTGAGTAGACCCAGTTGCTGCTCTCCAAGAATGTTAATGTGACATGATCTATAAGTCAATATCTCTTTGCATCTCAGAGTATTATAATTCTTTCCATTTGACAGTCATTGGATGAAAAATGGAAATAAAACTTTATGAAATCAGTAATTTATCCAATAGAAATTCTTAATAGGAAGGAGGGAACTTTGAAGAATAAATTATCCCTCTCTAGTAGATTCTCCAGATCATAAACCCCTACCCCAAGTCACCTCCTCTGGTGATAAAGCACTGATTCCATCTGCCCTTGCACACAGGCAGTGACAAGGGACACAGTGCAGGAGTGTAGAAAGAGTTACAGATATATTTAATGGAAAGATGAGAGAGGAGACACTGACAGAGTGAAAATGAGTGCAGAATGTGGAGTCAGAACAGGAGGGGAGTATGCTGTGGAAATTGAAGTAAAATAAATCTTAAGACCAGCAGCTAGAGTGACACCTAGAGTGTGTCTTTCCTCAACACTCTTGAGCCCAAAAAGAAAACCAGAACTAAGATTATAAAAATAGAAATAGAAAGAATCTCTACTAAACTTGGAGTTGTTACCTTGAGAAGGAAAAATGATAACAACTTCTAGCATTTCCCCGATACAGAGCAAAGCGGTGGTAGGGCTGTATGCCCATGTCAGAAAGAAATGGACTATTGATCCAGCTTTGTGAGCCCTTTAAACAATAGGATTAGATCACCACACAAATGATTGTGAAGATGGCTCGCCTGGAGACCCAACCTGTAGCACAGATATTGGGTCCTGGAATAGTAAGATGAAGAAAATGATGACTGTGGACAGAGGATGAAAGGGAGGTAAAGAATGCCTAATGCTCAGGATAGGCTATTAATGTATGTCTTCTGTGGAGCCAAAGGCCTGCTCTCTGTTGAACTGACTATAAAAAGCATGCACACTGGTAAATTTTCTGACTTCAGGGTACAAGCTATTGCATCAGCTTCTTGTGCCTAGTTCATACATATGATTTAACACACAGCAGAAGATTAATTTCTGGGGACAATTCAGAATGAATTTCATTTCTTGGCAGCAAATGAGCCCTAAGCCAGAAAGCACTAGAAACCTGATATTGGTGCCTGTTTACAGGCAGCTGGTGGACTTGGTATTGTATAATGCACATTTTCAGCTGAAGGCTTACTCATTTGCACCTCCACTGTTTACCTCTCATCGTGTCCTTGCACAACCGCTCTCTGTTTAGGGAAATCTTCATACCGGCAGTCATCGGTCACTCTGATTCCTGCCAGATTCCTAGGGTACATTTTACCCTAACGTAATAAAAATAATACATCATACATGACGAAGTCAAATTCAAACTAGCTGAAAGAATTCTTAACAATGGTTCAGTTAACCTGTGGATATTGATATCAGGTCTGCACTTGTGTTAGGTAAGGTATATATCAATTATGCTGTTTGAGAAAAAGACTCATTTAAAACAATATATAGTGAGTTCTTAGACATTATTTATCTTTACTGTCAAAATACTATAATATTTTCTCATTAATTTTAAGTATTGTGGTCTTATTGAAGTTATTTTCAGTAGAAAGGATATGATTACATTTATTTTAATAAGATCCTAATGAGACAGATTTACTTTTTTGAAAAGTAAATTTCTGTAGTAAGTTAGTAACTTTTAGATACACTGAAATTAACCAGTTCTTGCACCTTTGTCCATTTACTACATATGTGAGACCTTCAGCTTTCATAATCAGCTCCTACTCGTCTTGTGAAACTCTGGGAAACCTAGTTTTGTAACCCATACTTACATGCAATTTAGTTTACAACAATAAAACTAATGAATTTACACAAAAATATTGTTGCTAAGCAGGTCAGAATACATAATACATACGTTAGCTAGTCATCATATTATCATACCGGAAAGGGGGGGAAGATACTCAAAGATCACTTAAACACACACACACACACACACACACACACGAATACACACAGTTGTTTTTTAACTTGGTGAAATGTGTTACAAGAGTGAAATGATTTTGCAATCCATTTCCTCAGTCATCCTTCTTTCATGAAAATATGCTTACCAGAACAATAGATTTGTGTTTATCAGTGTGATAAATCCTCTTTTAGAATGTGTTAAAGATGCCATAAGAGTGTATGTGTTTTTCCATTAATTCTAATTCAGGAGAAAGGAATCATTGAGCGCTCCATTTTGTGACCTTTGTCACCTCTCAGCAGTACACATTAATTCTTTTGTAAAATTTCAATATTCTTTTATAACGTGCCATAATTTCCCGTACTATATCATGTTTTACACTGATTACATTTCAGGATGACTGCTTCTCAAGAGCAGTTTGAGGAAGAGACAGGGCAACTGATTTCATAAAGAACACCACATGTGTTTTCATACACTTCTCTGTTGGGAAGCGTACCTGCAAATACAACATAATTGTTATTGTAAACTGTAAGCTATGTCCTTTTACTGAACTTTGCCTCTTTTTCACTTATTTTGCAGCTCTTTCCACACATCTCTGCTTTAGCTCATTCTACTTCTGTCCTTCTCACTCTTATTCACTCATTTTTAAAAAGTGAACTCAAAGAACAGCTTATTGGAACAGATTTCCACAGTTTGGAACCTATATATTTTTGTTATCAAGTATTTTGGACCCTAAAATTTTCTTCATTCACTTTCATTTTTTTAATGGAAGCACATTGATTACAGCTACAATCTTAATTCCCAATTTTTGATGCCAAGATAAAGAAACTTTCCCAAGTCAATTGTGCTACATTAACTTCCAGACCTTGTGCCAGAGAGAACACCGGTACTCAGTGTTAGGTTACCTTTCCGAGGGTATTAGACTCCTGTAGCTTGGTGGGAAACATGAGGTAATCAAGACTCTATTCTTACTGACAAAGTTGGCATTTGGAAGCTAATTAAAAAACAGCCAATCAGAATTAACTTTTATAGAAGTAGCATAAAGTCCTAAATATTTCAATGACTCGAAATATCCCCCCTTTCCATTCTATATATATATATATATTATATATATATATATTATATATTCTATATATAATATATATATATATTCTATATATATACATTCTATATATATATATATGAGACCAATAGTAATGAATCATCTTTAATGGACTTCACGAAGTCCTCTTTCTTCTTGGGAAAACTGCCTGATAGATGGAATTATGTAGAGGATTTTCTAAAATTTTTTAAGTCTGGTCAAATTCCCAACTTTGTGGAGGGGATTTTTATTTATTTTTTTATTGAAGTGCAATCTTATATTAGTTTCAGGTGCACATAGTGATTCATGTTTGTATACATTGTGAAGTGTCCCCCACAATAAGTCTAGTTGCCATCTGTAACCATACAGTTATTACAACATTATTGATAATATTCCCAGTGCTGTACATTAGATCTCCATGATTTGTTTTATAACCGAATTTTGTACTGCTTTATCCCCTTTACCCATTTTACTACCCCCAACCGACTCAACTCCAGCATACACCAGTCTGTTCTTTGTAAGTCTTGGTGTGTTTTGTTCCTTAAATTCACACATAAAAAAATTCACGTGATATTTGTCTTTCTCTGATGTTTTTTCTTTTAGGATTCTACCCCCTAGGTTCATCCATGTTGTGGCAAATGGCAAGACTCATTCTTTTTTATAGCTGACTACTATTCCACTGTGTGTGTATGTGTGGGTGTGCCTATGTGTATGCTTGTGTGTTTGTATATATACATGCATATCACATCTTTATTCACACTATTGTAAATAATGCTGCAAAGAACACAGGGGTGCATGTATCTTTTCAAATTAGTGTTTTCATGTTCTTCACATAGATAACAAGTAGTAGGATATCTGAATCAAACAAAAGTTCTGTTTTTAATTTTTGTGAGGAAACTTCATGCTGTTTACCACAGTGGCTGGACAAATTTACATTTCCACCAACAGTGCATAAGGGATCATTTTTTTCCACATCCTCACCAACACTTGATATCTCATCTTGTAGATTCTAGTCATTCTGATAGGTGTAAGGTCATATTTCAAAATGATTTTCTCTGATGATGAGTGATGTTAAGTATCTTTTATGTGTCTGTTGGCCATTTGTTTTCTGTTTTTCATTTTTAGAAAAAATGTCTGTTCAAGTCCTCTGCCCGTTTTTTAAGTGGATTGTTTTTGGTGTTGAATTGTATGGATTCTTTATATGTTTTAATATCATTCCCTTGTCAGATACATGATTTACAAATATGTTCTCCCATTTGGTACTTTGCCTTTTCATTTGTTAGTCATTTCTTTGGCTGCGCATACACTTTTTAGTTTGATGTAGTCTCAGTTGTTAATTTTTGCTTTTGTTTCCTTTCCCTCTCCTTTCCCTTCCCTGATCCAAAGCAACACTTCTGAGGCCAATGTCAAGGACCTTACCGACCAAGTTTTTTCCTAGGAGTTTTATGGTTTCAGGTCTTGCATTCATGTCTTACTCCATTATGAGTTTAGTTTTGTATATGGTCTAAGAAAGTTGGTAGTTTCATTCTTTTGGATGTAGCTGTCTAGTCCCAGTACCACTTATTTAAAATAACCATTTATGATAATAACTCTCAGGAGAGTGGGTATAGAGGGAATGTATCTCAACATAATAAAAGCTATATATGACAAACCCACAGGTACTGTCATACTCAACAGTGAAAAATGCTGCAAACTTTTCCTCTAAGATCAGGAGCAAGACAGGGTTGCTCATTTTCCCCCCAGTTATTCAACTGTGTATTGGACGTACCCATCCACAGCAATTAGGTAATAAAAAGAAAGAAAGCCATATGAATTAGAAAGGAAAAGGTAACACTGTTATTATCTATAGATGATATCATTTTATATACAGAAAACCCTGAAGAGTACACCAAAGGATTATCAAACTAATAGATGAATCTAGCACAGTTGCAGGATACAAAACTAATATAGATAAGCTTGTTACATTTCTATACACTAATAATGAATTAGAGAAACCAAGAAAACAACTCCATTTCTAATTACATCACAAAGAATAAAATAACTAGAAATAAATAATAAAGTAACTGGTTACCTGAGAGGTAACCTGTACACTGAAAACTATATGACACTGATGAAAGAAACTGAAGAAGATGCAATGGAAAGATACCGGTTCTTATGGGTTGAAATCATATTGTTACCATGTCCATACTGCCCAAAGTATTCTACAGATTCAATGCAATCCATATTAAAATTCTTATCAAAATGACATTTTCACAAACTAGAAGAGATAATTCTAAAATTTATATGTGACCACAAAAGATCCCAAACAGCCAAACAATCATAAGAAAGAGTAAAGCCAGAGTTTGAAATCACTTCCTGATTTCAAACTATACTACAAAGCTATAGTAATCAAAACGGTATTATATTGGCACAAAAGCAGACACACAGATAAATGAAACAGAATAGAGATCTCAAAACTAAACTCACTTACATATGGTTAATTGATTTTCAACAAAGAAGGCGTGAATATGCAATGGAGAAAAGAACAATCTCTTTGCCATTTTTGATTCCTGGAATAAGTTCTCCTAGTGTGAGCTCCTTCTCAGATCCAATCTTGTGAAGATGACCCAATTTCCTGTTTGTAGAAATTATGTTGAGGCAAAAATCACGACATTACCATTGTTTTTCTCATTAATGAATGTATGCTTGAGAGATGGTCTGAGTAGAGGAGCTACCTATTTATAGTTAAGTCCTTGAAAACTCCTCTTTAACCAATTCAAAGTTTGCTTATCAGAAGTATCTCTCATGTTATGTTGACAGAAATTCCAAACAATAGTTCTCACTTTTACTGTGTTAAATAATTGATTAAAGCTAGCTCTTTCTTCAGAAGAAAAGGCACTTTTACATACATGCTTTGTTACAATTTGATGATTGCCTAAAGACCATTTGGTACCTCAGAACATAGACTTTGGATTAAGGCTTCACGTTCCCATAGTGACAACGCAGACCCTTTGTGGGAACCAAACTCATGGCTTTCTATCCACGCAGATGCCCTTTTCTTTGAAATTGAGCCCAAGATCCTTAGTCTGAAGATGTTAATTTGCTTTCTAACAATTTGGGACAGTGGCTCTTTTTGCACCTATCTTATACATTCCATACATTCTGAAACTTACATACACAGATTTCAAACCTGTTTATTTATAGGTTTACTAATCATTCTACCTATATCACAGAGACTATGAAATTGTTTTTTTGTTATAATTTTCGTGGTTTTCTTGAAAACAAATTTCTAGATTTAATTTTGATTCTGCCAGTGAGTTGTCTTGGTTTGATATCTGGAGGATATAGATGAGGTGAAGGCTACCTTCCTTCTGCTGGGTTTTCTGGTGATCTAGGTGAGACAAAAGTGAGTGTAGCCCTCACTGAACACCAGTATTCCAGCACTTGATGACAAGTTGCAAGTGACACTACAACCCAACTTTAGCCACACAAGCCAGAAACATAGGAACTGTTATCTATTCTTTCCTTTTATCATCATCCTGTCCTCCAAATGAACCAAATACTACTAAGTCCATAGTATTTTCTTCTCTAATCTTCATGACAAGTATTAAGCCACATCTACTGCTCCTTCATTGGTCCAGGTTTTCATTAATTTTTGGGTGGTGATCACTTCATTCTTGATATTTTGTGTTTGCCACAACATGGCTATCAGGAGTTCATAAAGCTACAAACTTCTACAATGAACTCCAGTGAAAAAGAGAAGAAAACCACTAATTAAGTAGGAAAAGGCCCAGAATACAGTCTCCTTTATTTGGCCACTTTGAATTGGGTCATGTGCCAACTTAAGAAGTAATAATATGAAGTATGATGGGATGTAGTGATTGATTGGTTTAAACTAAGCTGGTCAACCCTTAGTCAAGGATGGGATAAATATAAGCCAAATCATGGGACTTAGGGTGCTTTTCAAAAAGTTAATGAGGGAAAATTTCCAATGTAGGTTTTTATTTAGCCTCTTTAATGTTATCCCAGTGGTATTTATAAAATACAAGTATAAACATATCATTCCTTTTCTTCACCCTGTCAAGACATGCACATTTCCCTTAGGATTATGCTCAAATATCTGAGCAAAGCTAGCCCTTGCCTATTTGTATTTTATATATAATTATCATTTATCTAATATGGCACTAAAATAGTAACTACATTATCAGGTTTTACGAGAAGTTTCAGAGACTATGCTAGATATGGTATATGGGTAATCACATTTATCATCCTCAAAATATTGTTTGCAAGTGATGACAATGAGAGATAGGAGACCATCTGATCAAGGTCACCAAGATAAATAGCAAAGCCAGACCCCTGGATTTTCCACTCCACTCTTTTGATCAACAATTGTTTATTTCTCCAGAGCAGACTATCAAGAAATGGAAGAACCTTAGAAACAATCCAGTCCATTTCTGTATATTTGATGTGAGGAAATACATTCAAAACTGTCATTTGTCCCATAAAATAGCTTAATAGGCTAGTGTAGGCAAAGCATGTGTGTCTTAGATGATGAAAGTGTTAAAGAAGATGGATGCAAGTGTTCCTAATTGAAATTGTTTGTAAAAAAGACCACTGCACATGTTTATCAGACTGTTAATAAAACAAGGGAACAATACTAGTGCTTACTACCATGCCTCTCTTAATAGGTAGTTAATGACTTATTTTAAATAATTATTACAATTTAAATAAATGTAGTTATATATTATTATATTCACAAAGCCAAAATACTAATTCTGTACATGAGGATTTTCTAATGATTATTTGTCATTACTTATACCGAACACCCTTCTTGAACTGTATATAATACACCTCAAAAATATTTAAGTATCTACAGGAAGTCATTATGAAATATGTGATTTTGTGTGATGTGTTCTTGTTAGCATTGGAATCAAAAAAATGGCAACCTTTCCCCAGGTAATTAGAAAAGAATATATTATTACTCAGTGATGTCTTTAATTTAGATCAGATAAAGATTTGAATTCAACTCAAAATTATCTCTGATTATCTAGTAATATAGAAATATCTGGTTATTTCTTTTCTGGCTGTTTGAGTTATACTTGAGTGTGCCTTCCCTGAGAGCTGATATTTTTCTTTACTTTTCTAAATAAAATGAAAAGAACAGACGGGGCTTCTCCCAGAAGTGGTTATATTCATGATTTCCAATTTTGGCATCTTGGGTATTCCCAGACCAGAAGGTACTGTGACACTTGTCCAGCTTTGATTGCATCAAGCTAACTTCCCAAAATGACTGTGTTTCCTTATTTGTCAAGTCATTAATCTCTTAAGGAGAACAAACTTCTTAGGCAGTAAGAAAATATACATATCACATTTAATTCTATTTCTTCAGTAACACTTTAAATATTGTTTACAAATATTCGTTTTTCCTTTTGGCTCATACTGCATAGTTCACTGCCAGTTTATAGAAAAAAATGGATATCATAGTCATACTTTTTGGCTTACTAAATAGCTATTTGAATATACTTAGGAGAATGGTATAATAAAATTTCAATCTATTACAATTATTACAGTACTTTTAGAAATAATTCATCTTGTTTTTAGCAAATTCAAAATTCAATCCCAAAGGATTAACTACTATATATTTAATTTACTGCTCTCACCATAATATTAAAGAATTCTTACAGAAATATATGTTCTATGTCTGTGTGTGAAATTACAAGATTCAGGAATTAAGGTATACATAATAATTTGAATTGAAAGTGCTAATCTAAAAGTGGTGCCTCAATCTATATCTCTGATCTTAAAATAGAGTATTTTCTCCCCTGCCACAATATGATATAAAACAGAGCAAAAAAAAATTCTGTTATATAAATCATCCTAATCTATACTGAACCATACTTTCAAGGATTTTTTTTTAGTAGGAAATATCCTTCAAAGACAGAGGTAAATTCTCCTTCTGGAACAAAAGGCAGATGTGTCTGCTGTCCATTATAAAAGCTTAGGGATCTCAAAGCTCATGGTTCCTCTGCTATAATGTTATCCACAGGATATGCAGGTGTCTCTGGTCATCTTTGCATTACCCTTGAGAACTGGGGTTTGGAAAAAAACTACATGAAAATTCTATTATTCTATCTACTATTATTACAGTGAACACGAAAGTCCTTTTTCTCTGATCCAGGAGGATCTTCCTAATATTCATGAATTGGGCAGGCTAACTGGTTAGCATGTAAGTAGAGTGATATTTCAGACCCTTTATAGTTTATGCAATCCATGTTGATAATTTTATACACAAACACACATAAAGTACATTTAAAATGGATTCATAGGTCATGTCAATACTCTGGGGAGAGACGATGACAAGGAAAATAGGATCAAGGGAAATTATAACTGAAGATCTTCAATACTATCCATAATGCTTTATCACTTTTAAAATGATCTGAATAAAGAAATAGAGCTTGAAAGATAGGGGAATAGGAGGATCCTGGGTTCACCTTCTCCCACAAACACAATGATGCAATCACCACATATAATGCAACTTACTCTGAAAATGACTTGAAGATTAACATAAGAGCTCTTTCACTACTAAAGATATTTTTAAAAAGCCACATCAAGAAAGGTAGAAGGGGCAGAAACACAACTGAGAAGCCCTTCACACAGTGACCCAATATCACTGATGAATATGGATGCTAAGATTCTCAACAAGATCCTAGCAAACAGGATCCAACAGCACATTAAAAAGATCATCCACCATGACCAGGTAGGATTCAT